>JAGFNQ010003323.1:108385-197179 GCA_024364735.1 Boesenbergia rotunda
AACACTTCTCCCCCTTTGCCTAACATCAAAAAGAACCCAACAATATCCCAATCATTGGTTCTTTTAGTCCCTAATGACCATAAACAATGTGTACTAGTCCCCCACACACTTGTTTTGCATCATTTGGACACCAACCCAGCTGCTGATACAAAAATCAGCCCTGACCAGTCGACTGCCAAAATGGCAGTCGACTGATACTCTGAAAGTCTAAAATTTCAGCATTCTGACGAAATTCAGAAATGCGCCAAAAATTTCACAAATCTCCAAAAATTTCTAAATTTTGTGGAGAGGTTTGTGGTACCCATATCTACTTGAGAAAAATACATTCCAAAATGTATCTATCACCATTCTCAAGTTTGACACAAAACCCAAAACTAGCCAAAAACTTCAATCAAACCTTGACCTAAAGTCCTAGTTTTGGTTTCCTCTTGATGTCTTTGCCCATGCCACCCCAAAATGCATCCCTAGCATTGATTTACATGGCAATAACACATCAAAAACCAATTTTCATGCAATATGACCCCAATGTCATATTTTCATGCATGAAACTTAACAACACCATGTCAAAACCCAAGAATTGATACTCAAGTCCGTCTCCAATTCTTTTGCCACACTCCATGGTCTATCTAGACCTTTAGGAGCACCCCCTCCCAAAGTCCATTCACCATATATCCCAAAGGCTCCTAGAGATCCCCCTAGAGCTCTTAGCCCTAGCCACCTCCCTAGGTGACTCAACCATCACTAGGCCACACCGGTGTACCTCCGGTGACTCTTGGCCTACAAACTCAACCCTCTTAACCTTAGACACCTTGTCTTTGGTTAAGTCATTTCTTTTTCCTTTAAATGACATCCCTTTGCCATTTTTGCCCTCCCCCTTCTTGTCATAATCATATGCTACCCTAGCATATTTCTTTCCCTTGGCATGGGAGTTCTTAGATCGGTATCCCAACCCCGATCTATCATTTATGCGGTTTAAACCACCCAACACCATATCTAAACCCTTAGATCCAATAGTGAATCTTTCTAGGGTTTTCTTTAACCTATCAAGCTTTTCCCTTAAAGCTTGATTTTCCCTTTCTAGGTTCTAAACCTAGAATCCATATGTCCACTTTGAACATTTCTAGACCTACCCTCCTTTCTAGACACATTCCTTCCCTTCTTGGGCTTAGTGCCATGATCCTTAGATATAAAAGTCTTAGGTCTATCATAATGCATGTTTTTCCTAGAGTTTTGATCTACCTTGTTAGCCCTAGTCTTATCATTATATCTAAAACCATGGTTATGCACAAGCAGATAATTTTCATTAATACTAGCATGCATGGATGAATGGTTAATTCTATTTTTATCATGCAAGGAGGATTTTGAATTTAAATTGCACTTTAACCTAGGGTTAGAAATTACCTCCCTTACTCTTGGAGTTCCTCCTTGTTGTGAGCTTCTCTTCTTCCTTTGCTCTTTCTCCCATCTCCTCAAGTGCTCCATCTTCTTGAGCTCTCCTCTCTTTGGGCACTTGGTGTGGTAGTGCCCTAGCTCACCACACGTGAAGCATCTAATTCTTTTCTTCTTCTCTTGGGCTTCTCCAATCCTACACTTCATGTTAGAATTTAAATGAGTTGAAATAGGTTTAGATTTTACCTCCATTTTATCTTTCAGGCACTTGTCCTTGTAGTGCCCCTTCTCGTTGCAACCAAAGCATGTAATGTGGTCCTTGGCTCTTGCTTTGGTGGAGGTAGAGGTGAAGGCTAGGTTGACTTCTTCTTCAACCATGGATGAAGTGGATGCCTCCTCTTATTCCGATATTGATGAGCGTCTCTCCTCCCCTCAATTCTTGAGATGGTGACCTCCTCCTCATCTCTAGATGAGGTAGATGACCTCTCACTTTCTTCTTCCACTTCACTTGATGAGATGGTCAATTCTTCTCTTTTTTCATCTTCTTGACCCATTTGACTCATATCTTTGGACTCTTGAGATTGTGTAGGTTTCTCATGAATTTATTTCAATTTGCTCCACAATTCATATGCATTTTGATATTTACCTACACAACTCAAAACATTAGTAGGTAAGATATTAATCAAAATATTTATTACCTTCTCATTAGCCCTAGCATGTTCTTGTTGTTCACTTGTCCAATATATGGGGCGAAGTCTCTTGCCATGCTTGTCCTTGGGAATTTCGAATGGGTCTTCAATGGTCATTCTACATTCCCAATCCATCCCGAGCCACATCTTCATTCTATCTCTCCAATAATCAAAATTTTCATGCTCGTATGATGGTGGTGAATTGATATCGTCACCCAATTTGTCTTCCATGACCCCTTTTCCTCTAGCGAGTGCTCCCTCGGTGGTTAGTCCGATCAAGAGCGGTCCTTCGCTCTGATACCAACTGAAGGATCGTTTATGGTGTGCTAGAGGGGGGTGAATAGCACTTTTTCGTCATTTTGATCTCTACAAAGTCGTTAGCGCAGCGGAAACAATAATATGCAAAGTAAATAAGAAACAAGCAATGCTAACAACCTGATTTACTTGGTATCCACCCCGGTCGGGTGACTAATCCAAGAATCCTTCGGTGGATCAACCCCTGGATAACCTCCGGCTAGATCTGTCGCTCCTTGTGGGTGGAGAAACCTCGCCACAACACTTCGGGTGCTCTCTGATCACAGTAGACTACTAACCCACTTTATCCAAGTGAGTTTCGTCAAGAAACTCAGCCACCACGAAGTCCTCTTTAAATAGGACTCGGGGCAGATTTCTCGTTACCAGTCGATTGCCCCCACGGCAGTCGACTGGTGCCAGCCAAATTCGACCGATACCGTTAACACCCTCAACGTTCGAATTTGCCAGCTCACCAGCCGCTACCAGTCGACTACCAAAATGGCAGTCGACTGGCCCAGGGTCCAGAACCTACTATGAGTTTCTGTTTGCGCTGGCAGTCGACTGTTATAACACCAGTCGACTGCCCAGCCTCAACAAACACTCTTCCTCACTCTCTTGACCCTCGTCAACATGTGCCTTCAAGCATTCTCCCTTGGCTTGCTCCTTGAAGTCCTCTTCCACCGGCTATCGTCCCTCGGATGCACACGCAAGTCCTCGACCTGCCTCTATGCCACCCTTCACGTGTGCCCTTTGAAGTCCACTTCTCAGCTTACCCTTGGAGTCATCTTCCCTCGGCTCTTGTCCCTTGCCTTAGCTGACTCTTCACTAGCAGTCTTGACTATTGCCTTCGTGCCCTCTTCATCTTCGGCCCTCGTCCCTCGGATGCGCACGTAAGCCTCCAGCTTGCCTCCATGTCATCCTTCACGTACGCCTCGAAGTCCGCGCCCCTCGACTCATCATCCCTGCTCTATCAGGTCCCTCGGGTGCACACAAGCCTCCAGCTTGTCTCCATGCAACCCTTCACCATACCGAAGCCGTCCAGCCAAGTCAATATGTGTAAACCTGTACAACCTGTACACTCACATACCCATATTAGTATACAAGGGAAAACCTAACTTAAACCCTTTGCCCAAACATCAAAACACAAGGTCACTCCGGACCTTAGATTGCCTCAATACCCTCTAGGTTATGACTTTTCCATACCTAGCCCTCCAAGCTAGGATTTTACCACACCTAACCCTCCAGGTTAGGACTTTCCAATATCGTGCCTAATCCCCGATCAGGACTTAATCATAATCATAATCATCAACCTAAACTAAAATCGATGTCAACACCAAAACAACAATCAGGGTCAGACTGCATCAACACTGACTACCCTTGTTAACTACAAGGACCTCTACGTAAGTGTCTTAAGGGACTTTAGTGTTAACCTAAAAGGTTTGTGTCTAAGTGTGTAGGTCAAACAAATTAAAGTGTTACAGTTTCAAATACAATTAAAGGGTGTCGAACTCCTCTAAACTAATGTAGTATAGAGTAACTCGAGTCGTCTCTCTCAAGGAATGTAATGATAGGTTAATAAATCTTAGGATTGTATGTTATTGCTTTTGGATTTTGGATATGAAACTGGGGTTTGGATTTGAAAGCTAAGACTACGGAATAAAATAGCAAAGCAAGTATGAAATCTAGCTCTAATTAATGAAAGATGATGCAGGTAAAGAAATCTAATTTAACCTAACCACAATTGCAGAAAATAAAAGGGCAACTTGAAATAAAGCATCAACAAAATTAAACATGGAACAAAACCTACAGCATTAAAGAAATCTAATCTAACCTAACTTAATTGCATTTAAATGAAGATCAAATCTAAATCTAGCATTCAACTGAAATCAACAAACTTAAATGCATCAATTAAAACCTAACTAATGGAAGACACATTTTATCGAACACATGGTATGCATGAAAGAATTTAATCACAGTACGTGCAATCCAAACATGGGGAATCAAGTTCAATACAAACATTCATCATCCAACACATAACATTCAACTACATTAAACCAATCAAACAATCTGATGAAGGAAACCAATCAACCCAATCTGATGAAGAAAACCAATCAACTAGATGAAGGAGCTGCTGCCGAATTTGTTGTGAAGAAAAAGTGGCTGCTGCCCGCTGTGATGAAGAGGCTGGCGTGAATAGCTACTGCCGAGATTGGATGAAGGAGAAGAGAAAAGGGAAAAGAGAGAAGCCGAGTGGATGAATTGGAGAAGGAAATGGCCGGAGATAGAGAAAGAAGATAGAGTCGAGTGCGCTAGGGTTCGCGGATTGGATGCCCTAGCGTGAGGTGGTGGTAGCGGTGGAGAAGAGATGAGGAAGGTCGACAGACCGGCCGGTGGCGGTGAAGGAGAAGAGGGAAGCCGCCGGCCGAAGGAAGAGAGGAGGAACCATAGTTAGGAGGTGTAACCATAGTTAGGGGTTATATGGATACAGAATTCCAATCAGATAGGGGCAAATATAAAGTATTCCTCAGGGTTTTGTGTTTACTTTAAGAGGTGGAACCATAGTTAGGAGGTGTAACGCCCGTAAAATCCTCTCAATTTTTACATGAACACTAATATGAATATTAGTATAATTCTTAATGGATTATAGGTGGAATTCTAGTATAATTCTTAATGGGCTTTATGTGGGCTTTTCAAAAAAAATAAATAAATAAAAGAGGAAAGAACCAAAAAATAGCATTTGCCAAGGTTTGAACCTTGGACCTTAGGTGGTAGAAAAGTCTTATGATGCATGGGATAACCAGTAGCCCCAACAGGGGTGTGCTATTAGAGAGGAGAGGAAAATTATGGTTAAGGGTAGAGGATGTGAAGAGGCACCATGTGAAGAAGGTGAAGAGGCACTTGTGAAGAGACAAAAGGCATTATAAATTGTCCTCTTCTTCCTCCTTTTTCCACCCCCACCGAATCTCCCTCTCCCTCTCCCATTCTAAAAATCTCATCTAGGGTCTCTCCCCTAGAAAGCTTCACAAGGGAGATCTCTTGAAGACTTAAGACCCCTTATAAGGTGAGAAGAACAAAGGAGATCCTAAGAGCAAGGAGGTCTTCATCGCTCTCAATTTAAGGGTATATAGATTGGTGGTAACCAAGCAAAAGAGGTAAGTCTCCCCTCACCTATAGTATAATTGGTTTGGGTGTTATGTTGCTTAAATCTGAGAGTAGGCCCCTTGAAGGTTTCGGCCAAGCCCTAAAACTATGATTAGGATCAAGTTAAACCCCCAACTACGCTTGCTAATGATTTCCTATGATATGATATGTGTTATATGAATGTTATATGATTTTTATGTCACATAGGGTTGCTTGAAGGTTTCGGCCAAGTCCTAGTTTTAGGCTTAGGAGGAGGCTAAAAAAACCCTAAGTATGCTTTCTATTGGCTTAAGAGATCAAGAACATATTTCCATGATTCATTAAATGACATAATAATGTTGGCATGCTTCTATGTTACTTTATGATTATGTTAGGTCTTATTCATGCATGCTTTATGTTATGCTTCATGTATCATGATTATGTTTAGGCCCTTTAGGGCATACCTATGTTATGCATGACTTATGAATGATGGAATACCTAAAAGATGCTAAGAGCATTCTTTATGAAATGAAAGGAAACATAATAAGCTATTTTACTTTTGTATGGGCTTGTACCGGACCTTAAAAAGGTCCCTGGGATGGGCTCCTACATTGCCCCTAGGCCGAAGGTTGCCTAGTTCTCTAGTAGGTCGGGATTAGCTACCTCGTATCTACTTAAGGGATACGCGTAAATTATGAATGTGGTACAATGCCAGGCCCTTATGTTGAGAGTTATGTTCAAGTACTTATACATATATGTTTTCAAAGAAGCATCTCTCATGCATAAAGACATTTATCTCATATTATGTGCCTACTTGAATTATCATACTTGAAGTTGAAGTACTCTTGTGAAATGAATCTTCTTTCCATATGTTGTTGTTTAACTTTCTCTATGTCTAATTCATGACGCATGGTTTTTGTGAGTAGGAAAGGATCTTACTAAGCCTATATGCTTATAGTTTAGTGTTTTTCTTATACTGTAGAAAAGGTTAAGGGCATGCTAAACTAAAGGGAGCAGAAGGAGGGCAAAGATGTGTGTGGCAGTGACATAGTGGAAAAGATCCTGTTACTTATGCTTGCTTATGAATCAAGAATTTATCCATGTCTTAAGTTTCCGCATTGTTACACTTGTTGATGTTAGATTATCATACTAATATGTCATACTATGTTTTATGTTTGTTCGTATAGTACAACATGCTATGCTATGTTTTGTGTTCAGTCCTAAAATATGATATTTCTATAACTAGCACTTGTCATGGAATTCATGTTTAGAGCTTGCTTGTTTAAAGACTCAATATGGATTATGTAACATGCTCTAGGGTGTTAGAGTTTGATGCCTACATAGTTTGATTCATACCTTTAAATTCCATGTGTAACTCTAAAACCTATGTTAATGCTCACCTGCTTTTATGGGGTGTTCGTAGTCACATGCCACGGGTTAGGCCATAGGTTATAGTGAGTCTAGGATTCTTCTCATATAATGTCATGCTTGCTTAGTAGCTCATTCCCTATCTAGAGTCTTATATGCCGTAAGTTCACATGATTGCATAATGTATTTCTTGAGTTAAAAGTTTGAGCCAAGTGGTGCACATGAATACCAAGCATGCTCCCATGTTGTGAGATGTGTTTACATGTTTTAAATTGTTCCATTGTGTTAAGATATATATATATATATATATATATATATGTATATTCGCATAGCGCCGCCTTTCCCTTTTTATAAGGATAGGAGGGGCGGGCGTTATAGGAGGAGTGTTGTGCAGCGGCTGTGTGGCGGACTCCACCATGGAAGCTAGGTTCTTGGCAGCCTCTGAGGCAACCAAGAGAGCTACATTGTTCAGGAACCTCAAGATAGGCTTTGGATGTGATTCTTGGTTTGCTCAGAGCTATCATATTTGTTGTGATAAAAATGGTGCAGTTGTATACTCGAAGGAACCACGAGTCCATAAGGCGAGTAAACACATAGATCGCAAGTACCACCCTGGTGAGGAATAGCTGTTGTTGCCTAGATTGCATCAAAGGATGACCTAGTAAGATCTTTTCACTAAGGCCTTGGTAGCGAGAGCTTTTAGGCATGTGGAGGATCAAGGGGTCAGATGTATGACATTTTGAAGATAGCAAAGTCTTTTAGTATAAGTGGGAGATTATTAGGATGTATACTAAAAGTCTTGCTTTTGTATAAGAACATCTACATTTTGAAAGAGAATCACAGAATCATGGGTTGCATATTTACATTAGTATATGCATAAAATGTCTGATACTTTGCATTGTAGATAACATGGTGTGTGGTGACGCACACAAGATCATGTTATCAGTTCCTTGCAGAGTATAAGAAGAGGCTCACAACCGAGATGGAGTTGGACAAACCATCGGGATGGTTGTAGTGTAATTAGGTGTGGTTTGTCTTAACCATAGTATTGCACTAGTGCACTTTGTGTGTATTGAGCAAGACCAAAATAGAGGTCATCCAATTTATACTGACTCTATAATTGGATTAGACCTCAGTTTTATTATGGAGTACAATCTCTAAATCCCGATATAATAACGGGCACGTGTATTTAATTATTATTTCTTTGATTTACCAATGGGCGAGATTTATTCTGCTAAATCGATAGGCCCGGTAAGTTGGGAAATATTATTATCTACATGGTGTGCCATTGATTATTGACGGAATCCGTGTCCTGGTGAGTCGGGATGATGATGCCCCCTTGATAAGCTCATAAGGTTCATCATGTTAAATCTTGCAAGTGGACTATGGTCCAACATGATGAAAATGTTGAGTGGTACTAGTCAAGGATCAAGAGGTTGATTAATTAAAATTGTCAGTAATTTAAATTAATCGACGGGCATTCGATATCTTAAACATAGGGAGATGGATGTGCTCATAATAGGTGGAGCCCATATAAAAATATGGGGGTTGGTGAGGAAGTTCAATGGGGATCGTTTAGTGGAATGAATCTCCATTGATGGATCGGATTTGGATCCATTAGCGGGCCAAGACCCAACTCCTCTTCATGGTCCCTATCGTAGCCCTATATATACCCCATAGGAGTCATGAAACCAAGGCTAATTGATCATTCATCAACACAACCCAAAAACCCTAAACCCCTCCCATATTCACTCTCTCTCCTAGGGTTGGTTGTGCCGGGTGAAGAAGAGGAGGAAGGAAGTGGTTTTCTCCTTCAACCATCTTCATCTCTTCCTCCTCTTTGGCGTGAAGGATCACCAGGTCTAGAAGATCACCTTGGTGATCGGAGAAGAGGAGAGGAGGAGGAATAGGGCTGTCGGCGGCGATCCGATGGGTTGTGGCGCCGGTTGTGTGGAGGAGAAGAGAGTCTCTCTTCTTCTCTAGTTTTCTCCTTCACATCTTCCTCCTTGGAGTGCGCAAGCTAGGTACAAGGGGAAGAGGTAGTCAGTGGCCGGAAAGTGGGTTCTTTCATTCTTGTTGGCGGTGGCAATTGAGGAAAAGAGAAGAAGGGTTCCGGCGGGTGTTGTGTTGGGAAGACGAATGAGTTTGTCTCATCTTCTCCTTCCTTCCTCATCAGTTCCTCTCCTCGTACACCTCAGCTTCCTTGTGGCTGAATCTCCTTGAGTTTCGGTGGTCGCTGATGCCACAAGGTGGAGGTGGAAGAGGTGGTCGGCGCAAGGAAACCCTAGATGCTAGGGTTTTGTGTTGGCGCATGCAAGAGGTGATAAGGAGGTGATCTTGGCAAGCCTTGGTGACTCCGCGTCTTTGTAGATCGTCACCCACATGACTTCCAAGAAGGGAGGGTCATACAGTAGAAGACTGCGAGGTAAAAAATGAGGTATATGTCTCTTTGGCTCCTCTTTGTTTTCCCTATTATTTCATGTGATTATTTTGTTATCGCATATGTGTTTTAATTAGTTATCATAGTTTAATTTTTTTGTTAATTAATATTGATAATTAATTGTGTCATGGACCTCGAAAATAAACACAAAAATCGACGATCCGCTCATCATCTTTTCCGCGGTCAATTGATTCAGAATGTTACAAGGTCTTACTCTTGAGTTTGGCCAAGTTGTAACTTGAATCAATTGATGCGATGACGAGACGGTTGTTTGGGAGACGGGTCTCCATTCGGATTAAATTTTTAATCCATAGACATGGAGATGTCTCTCATGTTCGACCCCGTGTTTGCTTAGGAAACCCGCCAAGCCATACCCAGCTATAAAACCATCAGTTCCATGCCAAGTAATCGATGAAGGGTGTCCCCCAGTCAGTGGGATCCTCCGATCGAGTAAGTTGTTGAATTTGGAAGATCAACAAAGTGTGGGCTATACAGTCTTGAGTCTTCCATTGTGCTAGAGTGTTGGCTAGTTTGGCTAACTCATCTGCTTTCTGATTCTTGACCCGAGGAATATTCTATAGGTTAACTTCTTGAAAATATAGTAGGAGTTTTTCAAAGGCCTCAATATAACCACGTAACCTTTCACTCTGGACCTCAGAGTTCCACGCCATTTGTAGAACCACCAGTTGAGAATCAGAGTATATCATTACTCGGGAGACCCTGACTTGCTTGGCTACCTGGAGCCCAACCAATAGTGCTTTATATTTGGCCTCGTTGTTTGAGGCCCGAAAGTCTAGTCGGATGGAGAGAGACAAAGTATCTCCTTGGAGGAGGGGGGGGGATACTAGGGGGACCCCTACCCCACTCCCTTGCTGATTGGAAGCTCCATCTACATAAACCTTCCACGTTTCTTCCATCGTGTGCTCGAAATTTTGGCTATGAAATCCGCCAAATCTTGCTCTTTGATGGTTGTCCTAGGCTAGTATTGGATGTCATATTCACTTCGCTCAATCATCCATTTGACCAGCCTCCTAGATGCCTCAGGATTGGAGAGGATTCAGCCAAACTACTATTAGTAAGGACGATAATAGAGTGTGGCAGAAAATAGGCTTGCCACCGCCGAGCAACTAGGGTTAGGCCCAATGTGAGTCTCACCAAGATAGTGTACCTTTATTCTAGATCCTTGAATACATGACTAAAGAAGTAGATAGGATGTTGTACCATATCCTCTTGCTAAGCAGAACGACAACGACAATGGAATCCGAGGCAAATATGTATATCTATAATGCTTCTCCAACGATTGGCTTAGCTAGGAGGGGCAACTGAGCTAGATATGCTTTCAATTCCAAAAAAACCTGATTGCACTTCTCATTCCATTCGAATTTGGTTGCCTGCTGGAGTATTTTGAAGAAGGGAAGGCTCCGAGTGGCTGAGTGAGATATAAAGCGAGATAAGGCGGTAATCCGCCCCACCAATCTTTGAGTTTCCCACAGGTTGCACGGGAGGCATGTCTTGCAAGGCTTGCACCTTTTCAGGGCTAGCTTCGATTCCGCGCTCTATGATGATGTAGCTCAAGAACTTTCCACTCGTGATCCCAAATAGGCATTTGTTAGGATTGATCTTGAGGCCATATCGTCTAAGGGTGTCGCAGGTTTCTTCCAAGTCAGAGATAAGGGCGTTGGGCTGTCGAGTCTTGATAAGGATGTGTCCACATAGACCTCAATGTTCCTCCCGATCTGGTCTTTATTGATCTGATCCATTAGTCATTAATAGGTGTCTCCTGCATTCTTGAGGCTAAATGATATAACATTGTAGTAGAAAGTCCCATTAGGGGGATCTGATGCTACCCTTGATAGTCATCCAACATGCAGACTAGTTCACACCCGGCGGTAGAATCCACCAATTGGTCAATGCAAGGCAAGGAATAACTGTATTTAGGGTAGGCCTTGTTAAGGTTTCGAAAATCTATGCACACCCTCCTCTTATCTCTTGGTTTGGGGACCAAGACCATATTAGACAACCAAGTAGGGAACTAAACCTCCCTGATGCACCCGGCAACCAGTAGTTTATCCATCTCGGCCTCAATCACCTAACTTTGCTCAAGAGAAAACTTCCTTTTCTTTTGTCAGACTAGTTAAGCTTCAAGTCGAGTATTCAGTCGGTGCGCCATCTTGGATAACAAGACTCCCGTGAGCTGCTTGGCTGACCAGGTGAACACGTTGTGGTTGTGCCTAAGGCAATCTATTAGTTCTTGCTTGAGGACTGCCACCAAGTTCGTTGCTACTCGAGTTGTTCCCATTGGTAGGTGAGGGTGTACTTTTACATCTTGATACCCTTCTTTGAGTTGGGATAGTGGAGATTTCTTAGATACTTGCATAAAAGCGTGATAGCTTTTGCACTCTTTCTTAGTATCAAATCGAATTATGTCTACATAGTATTTTTGGGTCACGAGTTGACTTCCTCTTACTTCCCCAATTCATGCTCCGACTGGGAGTTTGACCTTCTGATGGAAGACTAAGACACTGCTTGAAAGGCACTCAGAGCAGGTCTGCCTAGGATGATGTTATAGGTAGACATACCACCAAGAAGGGTGTGCGGCTAGTTCGCCGGACCGGTTCCTCCCCAAGGGATAGGGAGAGGTGAATCTACCATGTTGGCACTACTTGATGCCCTATAAACCCATAGAACACCTCTCCTTCGGTCTGGATTTGGTCGAAGGCGGCTTTAAAGATGATGTTTACCAAGCTGCCCATGTCAACAAACACTCGCTTTATTATGGAGTTGGCGACCAAGGTTTTGATTACTAGTGCTTCCTCATGTGGGGTCTCGACTCCCTCTTGGTCGGCTGGTCTGAAGGAGATGGAAGGATAATCTATGGAGTTCCCTCTCGAGCTAATCCCATAGTTTTCCATGCAATGAGCATGGTGGAATCTTCGCCTATGGGGCCGCCATACATGATATTGACCATTCTTGATGGTCCCACCTTTTGTTTGCCCTTCTTTTCATGTCTTTGTTCAGGCTCGGGCGGTGTTGGAGTTTGGTGTCGCAAGTCAGACCTCTGTTCGGAGGTGTGACCACGTTGGCTGGTATAGGATTCTTCTTTGTCTAAGCTGCGTTTCTAGGAGTAGGGTTCAGAGTAATTGAGGGTCATTGATTTCCAAGTGGCCTTCCTCTTATCTGTCAGTAAGCATAGTTCTCACGCATATTGATGGCAGTCGCGAGTGGAGTGGGTATTAGTTTGGTGGAAATCACAAAAATCTTCAAGTTGAGGCCTCGACTCCAAACCATGGCTTATCGAATTCACCATATGGACTGCCTACTTTCTTGGAGCCATAAAATCTCGACTACAAGAAGGAGGGTGGGGCGTTTCTCTTGGATGAGGTGCTCGAGGGGATGAGGCTGGCCCTTCCTTTCTCTTTTGTGCGAGGGGCCTCCTCCACTTAGACGTATTTGGCGGTCCTAACTTGTAGCCCGTCTAAATTGTGGGGAGGATTCTTGACCAAAGATCGGAAGAAATCCCCATCCGCCAATCCTTGCGAGAAGGCACTTACCTAGACTTTGGGCATAATTAAGGGATGCTCATAGCTATCCGATTGAATTGTTATAAATATTCTTTCAAAGATTCCTTAGGCTTTTGCTTGAGGGTGAACATATCATCTAGAATCTTTTGATACCTCCGACTAGGGGTGAAATGCCATAGAAAGGTTGCTTAAAAGTCCTCAAATGTTCTGATGGAAGGGCGGGGAAGCGGTTGAACCATCTTTGTATGGCTCCAGCTAGAGTGGTTAAGAACACTTTGCATTTGATCCCGTCTATGTATTGATGTAACAAGGACGCGTTCTTGAACTTATACAGGTGGTCTTCAAGGTCAGCCATGTCATTATATTCCCCTATCGCCAATGTTTTGAAATGCCTAGATAGGATATCTTGTAAGATGCTAGGTGAAAACGGAGTGCCTTGACTGCCGGGAGCTTTGTTCATGATAGAGGTAATTTTAGGGGGACTTCAATAGAGATCCTCTCCAATGGACCCAGAGGATTCTCCTCTCATAGCGGAGGTACTAGGAGGGAGAAGGGTGTTTTCCTTGGGTATCATAGTAAGAGGAACTATTTTTGGGTACACCGTAGGAGACGTCTCCATGGATGGAAAGGTAGAGATGGTCACAAGCAGTGCCTGCCCTTGTAGTACGGCTTGCACTGTAGAGGCTACCAGGTGATTGAACTCCTCTTTCGTCATGGTGACTAGGTCTTGCCTTTTTCTTTTTCAACATGTGGTCGACTGATGTTGTTCATTTCAGTTCTTAGGTCAACTCTTAATTTAGAATTCCCATGGACGTCAGACATCGCCAATTTAATGTTGCCCAAGTTCCTCTATGGACAACTCACTAGTGACACGTTGGAAAGGATGAGCTTGTTAGTAGGAGCCCTAGAGTTAATAATATGATAATTGATTAGGAACTTTTATATCATATTCTATTATCAATCAAGGTAAAGTTTGGTTATTATATTTACTTTATATTTGTGCCAAATAACTAAATATAATAATATCTTTGGGTAGTAGGTTTTATCTACATCATGTCAATTAGTTGAATCGATAGTGAGATGATGTAGAGAACACTACACTAACCATTCCTAGTCAAGCATTGATATTCAGGAACAATATTAATGTATGGAGACTAGCATATAGGTCAATTGATAACTTGAGCTCATAAGTCATGGATATGTAATATTAAGTTGACACATGAGTATACATTAGAGAATGTGTACTAAATTGATCCGCCATGAGAATGTTTTATAGATTGTCATATGAGTATCATAAACTTTCTCATATGACTATTAGTATGAATAGTCCTTAGACCTGAAATCACTACGATTCCCTACATAAGGAGTTATGTACTTTGCTATCGTCAAACGTCACTCATAACAGGGTGGACTATAAAGGCGATCACTAGGTATGTAATGAATTATGCAGAGGGATATGAGTGTTGTAGATGGGATCTATCCCTCATATAAGATGGGAGTCTGTGGGCCCCTTGATCGAGTAGGACTATTAAAATGCATGATCATGCTTAAATGAGTCAATATGAGAAATTAAGCTCATTTGTTTGAGTGAGTCTACTTGGGGATCAAAAAACATAAAGATTGATATCGAGGATGACACGGTCTATGCCACATTGGTCAATCTAGATGTTGAGGATAGAAGGATAAGGTTATACATGGTCATAATCACGGAGGTTAAGTCGGATCTCAACTTTCTCGTCACTTGGGTAGCAATGATGCATTATTAGATGCCGCTCATTGCTTATGTGTCTAAAAATGTTTAGACACATTGCCAATGTTACGAGAACCTATTGGGTCACACACTAAGGGCACAATACTTTGGAGATTAATTGATATTAGTTTGACTAAGATTTGATCCAAATTGGATTAATTGAGTTAGACTCAATTGAATCCAATTGGATTATGGGATTGAGTCTAATTTGAGTTAGACTCATTTCTATTAGACTCAATCAAATTTTAATGAGATATTAATTCATTAAAATATTTAATGAATTAATAATAGAGGAATATGAATGATTTGCTCTTCATTGGATGAAGAGAAGGTGAATAGTCAAAAATGTGAAACATGTGTTTCATTAGTTTTATTGGCTTTAATGTAGGGAAGCTAAAGAGACAAAAAAAAAACTCTTCATATTCATGAGATGAATATAAAAGAGTTTTTCTTGCATTTTGGAAGTGACTTAGTCATTTTTCTTCCTTTCTTCCTCCTCTTCTCCCCCTTTAGCTCAAACCCATCTTTGGGGTTCTTGGTGCTTTTGTGAACTACCTCAAGTTGCTAGCACAACTAAGGTAGTTCTTCTCTGAAGTTGAGATATCATGTTCGTGTGAATATACATAGAGGCACGAACACTTGAACGTACAAGAGATCTGACATACCTTGGATGAGTGGGATAAACGAAGGGCACGCTCCAAAGGTATACATTTTAGATAGATCTATTAGATAAATGAACTTCATACGAGTTTTCTTTCGCATGGATCGCTCGAGGGATCCTTTTTTTCGCTGCGAATTTTATTATTTTGTTGCATTAGATTCCCTACAATGGTATCAGAGCCACTTGGGAAAGATCCGACAAAGTTTTTGTTTATATGCAATATAGACGTATGATATAATTTTTGTTATGAGTTGTATTGATGGTGTGAGCATAATTTTGGAAATGTATAAGTTTATGTTGATCAAACTAAAAGGTTATAGCATCATCATTTATATGAAAGTATGCTATAGTCTGATTGCTCTTGACAAAATATTATAACCTTTAGTGTTCATGTTGATGAAGTTGCGTCAGTCTATTGTGAACAAATTGTGAAAAATCTTTCACGGTCTGTTATGAATAGATTATGTGTTTTTGTCGCAAAGATGCATCAACAGAACATGATGGGTCTCAGATTCATTTTGATGGATCTAGGGCAGTGAATCATTCAAGAAGTCAACAAAAGAAATTTTATTTTAGGTGCGCTGCCCCGCGCCCCCGCAAGGGGCGTTGCCCCCTTGACCCACCTGCTAACCGACTAGTGGGACCACCATGAGATTTTTGCTCATGAGTGATTTTTGCACTCATAATAAAATTAATATCCTAGATCTATTATGTGTGATTCATGACATAGTGCATGATTATGGTCTTAACCCAAATATGATTGGATGTATGTGTGTGTGTATGTTGTAATGTAATTCATAATACGGTCTACGTGTCGTGTCTTATCTCTATTTTTTTAGTTATAAAATAGATTTAGACTCGAATGTAACTTGAGTTTTCTTAATTTGTAATATACAAAATGAGGAGTGGAATGTCCTTTGAAGGATGAAGTTACAAGAAGGATGCCGACGACACATGACGACCGAAGGATGCACTTGGAGAAGATGTTATCCCTAGGTTGACCATTGATTTTCTTATTGGCTTGAGAGGATCGTAGTATACGGGTCATAACTAAGTCACATTTTACTGCTTATATGTTGATATATGCAATGTGTGTATGTGATGCATGATTAGATAAACATTTATCTTAATTAAGTCAACTCGATATGCCTACCAAAGTTTGATACTCATTACTATCTCGATCATTTGTTGTTGGGTTTGCTAAAGCAAAGTCACACATTTTATCTTGGTAGAGTGTGAGAGGACAATTGTGATGTCCCGCAATCGAACTTTGGGTGAGATTTAACTAAGTCACCTTAATTGGATTGAGAAACTTAGAGGCATATCCTAAAAGTTGGAAAAGTGGGGTAAGAGAACAATTGTACTAAGTCTTGGGCGATTAGCCAAAGCTAACTCAAGATGATGTGTAATGTGGATCTTGACCCTTTGTTTCCAAGAGTTGCATAAGATATAATTGATAAAATATTGCCTACCTAATTATACCAAGTCTTGGGCGATTAACCAAAGCTAACTAAAGATGAGGTATAATATGGATCTTGTCCCACATGAATGTGGTCGCTATTTGGTTTGGAGCTAATAGTGTGAGCAAATTGAGTTTGCTTACATCCATGACTAGCCCCAACTATAGCTCTACAATTCAGTGGGAGTATCATTTAATTGAAGGTCTAATTAAATAATCTAGATATGATACTTATTTTTGCATGTTTTACTATTGTAGATCACCATGTCGTCTAACACGTCAAATACTCTCTCTCTACTATCTATCCTTGAGAAGGACAAATTCAATGGAGCTAATTTCTTGGACTGGTATAGAAACTTGAGGATCGTCTTGAATCAAAAATGAAAATTGTACATTCTAGAGCAACCTCTTCTAGAAGCACCCACCATTACCGCCACTCGCTCGGAAAAAGATGCTTACAAGAAGCATCAGGATGATGCACTCGATGTATCATACCTCATGCTTGCCACCATGAACTTTGAGCATCAGAAGCAATATAAGAACATGGATGCACATTATATGGTTGAACATCTAAAATAACTATATCAAGGACAAGCTAGGCACGAGCGGTTTGAGGTGTCTAAGGTCCTATTTGCATGCAAGATGCAAGAAGGAACTCCTATAGGAACTCATGTACTCAAGATGATTAGGTATGTCGAGAACCTTGAAAGACTAGGATTTCCACTAGTTCAAAAATTGGCCACGGACGTTATCCTGCAATCATTGCCGGAAGGGTACAATCAATTTGTCATAAACTATAACATGAATGAAATTGACAAGCCTTAGCCTGAAATGCTCATCATGTTGAGAACTCAATCTCAAGAAAACCAAGTTCAGTAATGTACTGATGGTACAGAAGGACAAAGGAAAATGGAAGCCTAAGGGCAAGGGTAAGACCCAAGCCAAAGGCAAGGCCAACTCTACTGCACTAAAGTCAAAAGGCGGGGTGCCTAAGGAAGGGACCTACTTCCACTATAGTGAGATTGGACATTGGAAGAGGAACTGCAAATTCTACTTGGAGGAAGTAAAGAAGAAAAGAAGTAAGACTTCAGCCTTAAGTATTTTTGTTGTAGAAGTCAATCTATCTATTTCTTCTTCTTGGGTATTATATATTGGTTGCACATCTCACATTTGTTGGGACCGGGTGCATGTTGACATGGATGCGGGTTCATAATTTCAAAATTAATTACGTGCAGCGGAAGGTTTAGCATAAATAATTTCTCTAAATCATTTAATCACACATCTAAGCATGCAATTTTATCTTGTGTAGACATGATCATATATTTGAAATTTTACATAAACATAAACTAATTTACGTATTACCTCGCGTAACTCGAAGGAAGGGACGAGATCTAACCGTAAGCGTCCCTTAGAAGCTCCGCCTCTATTCGCGTCCACGCCGAGTATCTTTGGGATGACTTCGCAAAGCCACGAGTTTCGTGTTCTCGAGAACTACTAGATTCTCCGAGAACGCGACGAGAAAAACCAAGAGAGAAGTCGGAAGACTAACCACAAAAGGATGGTCGGAATCATAATTTCGGCGAAGCAAAAGAAGAGGCTTACGGCAAAAAGATCCTTGCGGCAAACTCTAATTCCGGCAGTACCTTCTTCCGGCCAAGAGATGGCCGGAGCTTCCTTCTCCGGCAGTAGGTGGTGGTCGGCAGGGAAAGGGCAGGGGCGGCCCACTGCAAGAAGGGGAGAAGAGAAGGAGAGAAAGAGAAGGAGAGAGCCTATGCCTTCATCTCTATGATTATCACCCAAGCCTTGCCTTGGGTCCTTTATATAGTGGCCTCTCAACCATCAAGCCTCTCAAATATGGAATAACTTATTCCATCATGCCAAGTTTGATTTTATATCATGGTTAAAATTATATTTTAATTCATGATAAAAAATCAATCAAGTCTTTTCTCTCCTATGGAATAAATTTCCTTATCATGGTAAATCAATCCATGATTGATTTTATAAAATAAACCAATCCATGGTTCATTTTAATTTCCATGAAAAATAAACCAAACCTTGGTTTATTATATAAAAATTTATATCATCCATAATTTTATAAAACAAATCACACTTGGTTTATTTTATAAATTGAACCAAAAACTTGGTTCTCTCCCTTTGTTGTGGCCGACCAAGCAAAGAGGATGGAGGCCCTCTTTGGCCGGCCCATCCAAGCCACGCCCCAATGAATTAAACTTATTTAATTCATCTATTAAGTCTTCAAAAGACTTAGCCATTTTACGCTTCCGATGCGTCTCTGAAAAAATCAGATTCGACTTATCGTTTGGCTCAACCAAACCTAATCTCTCTTGATTGGAAAATCCAATTTTTAACTCATTTTAAATCCCTCGGATTACTCGTAGTGCGTGTGACTAAATAAGCTTTCGATTTATGTTGGTCATCTATAATTAATCAATTAATTATAGAACGATCATGAGTGGCACCTAGTAGTACATCATGATCCCCAATTAATCGAAAGATCAACGATTGACCTCAAAAACAATTCTAAAACCCTTCAGCAGCTATAATGAATCATGCCCCATTCCCTTCACCATCTTATACCCACTTGGTTTAGGACATGGTCTATGTGTGTCAGTCCCCTCTAGGCTGACTATGTCACACCTAGCCCAAGTAACATTTTCTCGTCCTACAGATTCTAATTACTCTCATGTATTTAAGAGATTCATACTCTGAACATGTCATGCTCTGGCCAGAGGCTTCGAGTAACAATCCGACGATAGGCCTCAGGTATACATCTCCTCGCAAGGAGTGGTGAATCCTTTGTAGGCTGTTCAAACATCTTCGGGCACTTCGGCTTATACCCAATCATCCTGGGTCCATACCTCCTTCGAGATGCTTGCTTAAGATGTCAAAGTATAAGTCTCCATGACCAAGATGACTTGAACACCGCAAGTCAAAGGAACATCGCACTTAAGCTGCAGTAAGAACTTCACTGACATATCTATATGTAGACTACCATATGAAGTTTTACAGCCAGTCACTTCGATGAACTAGTTCCCTTAACTAGCATTCATGTTTATCTCTGGACATCTCAATGTCACCAGCCAGTGAGAATCAACTGATTAGAGAATAACCCATGCTAGTCTCAACAGAATTGATAGTGTCTGTATTTATCAATTCATCAACTAGGGATAATTTCAATACTTCACAATTACACATGTAGAGAGTGAGAATCAGCTGATTAGAGAATAACCCATGCTAGTCTCAACAGAATTGATAGTGTCCGTATTTATCAATTCATCGACTAGGGATAATTTCAATACTTCACAATTGCACATGTAGAGATAATCACTAGTTGTGAATTCATCACAAATTCTCTCATGCTGTGAATTGTATGCGGACATTCAATAAATGAGTTTAAAATCTCAATCAAATACACAAACATGTATACTCAAATAGTGAATATTCATTTATTAGAATAAATGATTACAATCATAAGGCGATTACCTTAGGACACTTCTCTGATATCACTAACAAACTCCCACTTGCCCTAATGCCAATCGCTACGGTACCCAATACCACAGGCTCTAACATGACCCTCAAACTTACTTTGAGGCAAGGCCTTAGTTAAAGGATCCGCTAAATTCCTTTCAGTGGGAATTTTCTCAATTTGTATATCATTCCTACTTATAATCTCTCTGATCAGATGATAGCGGCGAAGCACATGTTTGGATCGCTGATGAGACCTTGGTTCCTTTGCTTGTGCAATAGATCCATTGTTGTCGCAGTAAACCGGTATTGCTTCATCAATGGTTGGAACCACACCAAGTTCTGAGACAAACTTTTTGATCCAGACTGCTTCCTTTGCTGCTTTCGAAGTTGCAATATATTTCGCTTCCGTGCTAGAATCCGCTATGGTGTCTTGCTTGGAACTCTTCCAACTTATTACGCCTCCATTCAAAATAAATACGTATCCGGACTGAGATTTGGAGTCATCCTTATCTGTCTGGAAACTGGCATCTGTATACCCACGTATTACCATATCACCTTCTCTATATATTAGGAACACATCCTTAGTATTTCTAAAGTACTTGAGGATTGTCTTGACAGCCACCCAATGATCCATTCCTAGATCAGACTGGTATCTGCTTGTGACGCTTAGAGCATACGATACATCGGGCCTAGTACATAACATAGCATACATGATAGATCCTATCGCGGATGCATAAGGAATCTTATTCATGCAAATCCTCTCGTCTTCTGTGCGCGGACACATAGACTTCGAAAGGTTGATCCCATGCCTGATGGGAAGGTAACCTTTCTTGGATTCCAACATGCTAAACCTTTCTAGCACTCGGTCTATATATGTAGACTGCGAAAGACCAAGCAACCGTTTTGATCTATCTCCATAGATTCTAATCCCAAGGATATAGGTTGCTTCTCCCAGGTCTTTCATGGAGAAAGTTTTGGACAACCAAATTTTAACTGACTGTAAGACTGATATATCGTTTCCTATAAGTAATATGTCATCGACATATAACACTAGGAATACGACTGCACTCCCACTAACCTTCTTGTACACACAAGGTTTTTCAGGATTTTGTGAGAAATCAAACTCTTTGATTGTCTCATCAAAACGGATGTTCCAACTCCTGGATGCTTGCTTTAGTCCATATATGGATCGTCGAAGCTTGCATACTTTGGTTTTATTAACCGATGTGAAACCTTCAGGTTGTATCATGTATACATCCTCAAGCAGGTTTCCATTAAGGAAAGCTGTTTTCACATCTATTTGTCATATCTCATAATCATAATGAGTTGCTATGGCTAGGAGCATCCAAATGGATTTAAGCATAGCTACTGGCGAATAGGTTTCGTCATAATCAATTCCTTGTTTCTGACGATATCCATTTGCCACTAATCTAGCCTTAAAGGTAACAACATTACCTTCTATGTCGGTTTTCTTCTTGAAACCCCACTTGCACCCCTATGGGCTTAATCCCTTCAGGTGGGTTAACCAAGTCTCATACTTGATTTTTGTACATGGAATCCATTTCCGACTTCATGGCTTCAAGTCATTTATCCCTTTCTGAATTTTTTAGAACATCTTCATAACTGATAGGTTCGTCATCGTTAATGAGTAACACGTCGTTCGATTCACTTATGAGAAATCCGTATCTCTCTGGAATATTGCGTGTCCTATCAGACCTACGAAGAAGTGGTGTTGTTTTAGGTTCAACTGATAGCTCATCATTATGAGTTATTGGTTGTGGGTCTAGACTAGGTGACTCTCTAATGTCTATTGGAGTTTCTTGAACTTCTTCAAGTTCAATGCTACTCCCACTGTTTTCTTGTAAAAGAAATTCTTTTTCTAGAAATACAGCATGCCTTGAAACAAACACCTTTTGTTCCAAGGGATGATAGAATTGGTAACCTTTCGTTTCCTTAGGGTATCCAATAAATAGACATTTATCAGACTTAGCATCCAATTTGTCTGATACAGTCCGCTTTACATAAGCAGGACAATCCCATATCTTTAGGTGAGATAAATGAGGTTTCTTACTATTCCACGTCTCATATGGAGTAGTAGAGACTACCTTGGTCGGGACTCTGTTTAGTAAGTAAACAGCTGTCTTAAGCGCATAGCCCCAAAAGGATTTTGGAAGAGTTGCATGATTCATCATAGATCTAACCATGTCCATCAAGGTTCGGTTACGCCTCTCAGATACACCATTATGCTGTGGTGTATATGGCGGAGTCCATTGAGACAATATCCCATTGTCCCTAAGATAATCTTGAAACTCTTGACTTAAGTATTCACCACCCCGATCGGATCGAAGAATCTTAATACTTTTGCCAAGCTGTTTCTCTACTTCACTTCTAAACTCTTTAAATTTCTCAAAAGCTTCAGATTTGTGTTTCATTAAGAACACATACCCGAATCGTGAGTGATCATCGATAAAGGTAATGAAGTAGCTATAGCCTCCTTGTGCAAGAGTTGACATTGGTCCACATACATCAGTATGCATTAGACCAAGCAATTCTCCCACTGGTTTACCTTTTTCGGAAACGGGTAATTTGGTCATCTTGGCTTTTAAGCATGATTCGCATGTATCACATTATACCGATTACATATTTTACATATGTAACTATCACATTATGCTATCAACTAATTGAATATTTGCATAAATCATTGGGTTGTTAACACATTAACAAGTATGCAACAATATACATAGCACCCAACTGCACCTCTCTTTACATCGACCTTGGCTGTGGTACAACAAATTGATGCTCCAAGCTTAAGGCTGACCCATTAATCAAGAAATAGTTTTAATATGGTTGGAGCTCATTCAAGCGTTTAGTCAGGCTTGGATGTGTCCAACAACCAAAACTAAGGATTGACCTCTGACTCCAACTATATTAATCATAAACTAATTCCATGGTTTGAACATGTTGAGGTTCAGCCGGGCATGGATGTGCCCATCAACCCAAACGAGAAACAAATCTCCGGTTCTAACCATATTAATGGAAGGTGTTCGCCTTAATATTTTGTAAGGGGTTTTGGGTCTCATCCTTTTCTTTTATACACATTCATGACATATAATTATGTCATGTTCTAACGATTTCCTTAATAAAGTATGTATGTGACTTAATTTATCAAGTCTCATTAATTGAATTAGGAACCGGATTTCCTAATTCTAATTTCATACTTTATTCAAGGAATTGTTTTGGGAAACAATTTCCTGAATTATCATAATCAATTTTGGAAATAATATGTTTAAGACTTTGATTTCTCTAAATCAAATCTTATTAAATTAAGAGACAGATACCCTTAATTCAACCACATATTATTTTCATGAAAATCTTATTTAAGGAAATATACTCTATAGGAAACAATTTTCCTAATTAATTTTGGAGACAATAATATGTAAGAGCATCACCTCATAAATCAAATAAGGAAATTATTGTTTGAGAATCACCTCAAAAATTTCCAAGATTTGATCACATATTTTATTTATGGAAAATTAATATCAATAACTTAATTTGGACGGCTCCCCGAGGCTCAATCCAAATTAAATATTTGACATCTTAAATTTAATTTAGGAAATTTAATTATAACAACTAACTTTAAATTGGACGGCTCCTCGAGGCTCAATCCAAAATAAAGAATTTTGTAAATAATTTAATTTCCAATTATAAATTTAAATGCCAATTAATATTCCCATAATTTGTCTAGACTTTCTTGAAAGAAAGTGTCTAAAATTGCGAGATTTCCATAAATGGAAAGTTTCCAAAAATAAAAGGTTTTCAGAATAATTGTAAGTTTCTGGTACAAAGAAAACTTACGTTTTTCCAAAATTAGAAAATTTCCAAAATAGGAAATTTCAAAAATTGGAAAGTTTTTAAAAATGGAAAGTTTTCACAATTATCATAAAATTTCAGAAACAGAGATATTTCAAAAGTTTGCGAAATTTCATAAGGATTTCCAAACTTTGAACTTCCTAAATCGAAAATTTACTATAATTGGAAAGTTTCCATAATTGAAAATTTTTCAAAATTGAGATCATGATAAAGCTTTCCGCAAAACAATTATATGATTATGTCGAACACAAACCTCAGCTCTGATACCACTGTTGGGACTGGGTGCATGTTGACATGGATGCAGGTTCGTAATTTCAAAATTAATTACGTGCAGCGGAAGGTTTAGCATAAATAATTTCTCTAAATCATTTAACTACACATCTAAGCATGCAATTTTATCTTGTGTATACATGATCATATATTTGAAATTTTGCATAAACATAAACTAATTTACGTATTACCTCGCGTAACTCGAAGGAAGGGACGAGATCCAACCGTAAGCGTCCCTTAGAAGCTCCGCCTCTATTCCCGTCCACGCCGAGTATCTTCGGGATGACTTCGCAAAGCCACGAGTTTCGTGTTCTCGAGAACTACTAGATTCTCCGAGAACGCGACGAGAAAAACCAAGAGAGAACGCCAACTACGGAGCTATTTTGAGTGGGGAAATAAGAAGCTGGAAATTTTTCAGAAAATTCATCCCTTGGAATGTTTAGACTTGAAACAACCTCTTCATTCCTCAAAGTTAGCTCGCAATCATATCCCTTAGAATTAAAAGTGGCTTGAGAAGGTGATTGGCTTGATCCTTGGGCTTGCATTTGTTCCATTCCTCTAACCATTTGCTCAAGGCGTCTTTCACAGTCTTTAAGAGTAGAATCATACTCTTGCTGTTGTGAACTTTTCTATTGTATGAGTTGTTGTAACATCTCCTCTAGCCTTTGTTGTTGAGCCTCAATCTCACTGGAATCCTCAAAGTCTCCTTGATTGGTGTGGAACTCCTATTGAACTTGAAATGTAGCATTAGGTTGCTCAAAATTATAAGTAGGTTGTGAATTCTGAAAATCAAGTAGTTGGGGCTGATCAAATGAATAATTGGGCTGCTGAAGTTGTTGAAAATCAGTTTGACAACTTGGTGGAGGTTGCTGAAAATTGTAGCCCTGGAAATTCTGAGTTTGAGGTTGAAATTGTTGTAGTGAGGGATGAAATTGTGTGGGCTGAAAATTTTGATTTGAGGGTTGAAAGTTTTGGTTGAAGGGCTGAAAACCGTGCTGAGAAAACTGATATCCTTGCTGAAAATTTGGATTACCTTGGAACTCTTGCTGATTTCCTTGAAAAGGTGGCTGATTTTGATTAAAGGGTTGCTGAAATTGGGGCTGGAATTGCTGAATTGGTTGCTGAAAACTATGAAATTTTGGCTGCCCTTGCTGAGTTTGCTGGAAATTCGGCTGACTTGGCTGTAAATTTTGGAATTGTGGCTGAAATTGCTATGGTTGTGGCTGAAATTGATAATTCGGTTCCTTAAAATTTGAATAATACTGCTGAAAACTTTGAAATGGAGGTTGTCCTTGTTGTGGGGGCTGTTGTGAATTAAAATGATTTCCCCAACCCGAATTGCAAGTAGATGAACAATTGTTAGGTCTTTGATGGAATTCCATTTGCTTCACCAAAAATTTTAACTCCAACAATGAACTTTTGATCGCTAACTGTTCATTTGAAAACATTTTGAACCTGCAGTCCTGTCACACAACAAACAAAATGGCAGCAACCGTATACAAAAAGATAGAGCAAATAAGAATAGAATCAAAGAATATAAATATTAAACACAAGCTCATATTAAACAAGCTCAACTAGTGACTCCCCGGTAACGACGCCAAAAATTTGATGCGTGCCCAAAATAGGTGTCACGAAGTGGGCCTCAAATTTAGATATTTATAAAACTGAAAACCCTTGGGCTAACAAAGTTAAAATGTAGTAGACGGGCCTCAGGTCGTATTTTTCAAAGGACTAGTTGAATGAATGTTTAATTCGAGCTTGCAGGTTTATTTGTCGTCAAATGTTTTGGGTTTTCTAATAAAACGGGGTTTTTGGCGATAAGGAAATGAAATAACAATGCAAAACGAATTGAACTTAACTAAGCAGAAATGAAGTAAAAAAGTGCGAAACTAAACTTAATCTAATTGACAATTGAGCAAGTAAATTCAAACTCTTGAATTAAAACTTAAAGAACTAATTGCAGAGAATTAATTGCAAGGAAATAAAAGCGAGATCAAAACAATGCTTAAGTCATTGACTTGAAGTGAGGGTAACAAGCTAGAACAATTGAAGAAAACAAGTGTTTGAAACTAAAAATTATCCTAATTAAACATCAAATCAGTTTCGACCCAAAACTTCCCTTTGCCGTCACACAAAGGATGAGCTATGAACCCCCTAGCTCAAAAACCAATGAAGGAAACCACCCCTGCTCAGCTTGCTATGAAGTGACTTCTCTTCTCTTCCTAATCGGTCAACCGACTGATTAGGTCTTCCTCTGATCGGTCACAGGACCGATCAGAGTCATCTTTGTCCGATCAACCTGATCGGTCAGTAGCTGACAGAGTGTCGCCGATCTCCGCCTTCTCAATCGGTTGGATGGTAGTCGAGCTCTGAAACCTTCAAATGTCTTCGAGAACCCCTCTCAAACTTCGACAGCTTCGGATGACGGGATCCAACGATCAACAAGGATCAATCGGCAAACACAGTAACTTCGGCCAAACTCTCACCGCAGCTCTATCAACTCAGAGATTTGAATTAGCGAAATGAACGGGGAAACTTACTCCGATGATTTGAAACTTGAGAAGATCTGAATTTGATGTGATCGCGCGCGATCTAACAAAGAAAACGAGATCAAAACTGATGAAGAAATTGAAGAACAAAGGAAGAAACTGGATCTGCGATGGAGGCTCTGCGACACACGACCTTGCGACGACCAAGACTCGGCGGAGGGAATTCCTTTTAATTAAAACCATTTGAATTTGAACGGCTGAGATTGTCCCGATCTGATCCAACAGTCGAATCTGCTCCGATCTGAACCAAACTCCCCAGATCTTGATCAATGGTCCTGATCTACCTATCCTTAGCTCGGATCAACCAGATCTGTGGTGGATGGCTCAGATCTTCCCTTCTCTTGCTTGGATGATTGAGACTCCTTTAAGCTTGATCCGACGATCAGATGAGCTCCGATTGGGTTCAAACTCTCAGATCTTGATCTAGGGTCATGATTAGCCCTATCCTGAACTTGAATTGATCAAAAACTCACAAATGGCTCAGATCTAGCCTTCTCTTGAATGGACGGCCCATATTAATCCGATGCTTGATCACCTTAATCTGGATCCAATTCTGACTCAAGTTTGACTCAGTCTGATCTAGGTCCATGCTCAATTGAAGCCTACAAAATTAGATTCATAGTTTAGTGCTAAAATATCTCAAATATACAAAGATTTGAATTAAAAGCCAAGATAGAGATAATTCATGAAACCTAATGTAAATGCAAACTTAAGCATATGAAAGTGGATCAAAACATAGATTTGAGAGCCTAAATTTATCAACAAAATGGTAATTATCACTAGGCGCCCGTATGGATACGGGCGCCACAGTGTAAAGGCAAAAACCAAACCACTATCGTGATGCCTCTGGACCAAGGCAGCTTAGGCGCCCGTGAGGTCACAGGCGCCCCCATCAGCTCAGGCGCCCCAGTGAAGATGGATAAGCGCTGAACGAGCCTGCGGATAAGAGATCGCGTAAGGAAGGCCATGTGTAGGCGCCCCCATCGACACAAGCGCCCCCATGGGTGCTATAAAAGGGGGTTCACCCCCAAACCTTCAGAGAACATCGCTCTCTACGCTCAAAACACTTTCGTTCAAGCGCTGTGCTCCGACAAACTTCGACTTCGAGATTCCAGCGCCGACGAAGACCCTCTGCTCCGAAATTCGATCCACCTCGGGCGCCGGTAAACTTAAATTATGAAAGTGTTGCTAATTCAATTTCTAATTCTATATCTGTACTATCAATTTGTAAAAGATTTTTCGAATATAGAATTGCCCAAAGTAAACGGTCAAGGACTGTGGGCCTTGGAGTAGGAGCCGACCGCGACTCCGCACCACGTAAAACCAACCTGTGTTCACGATTGATTTATTATTTTCCGCTGCGCATTTTCTCTAGTGTTCCAAAAAATTTGATCTCGATATTCACCCCCCCTCTATCGAGTTTCTACGATCCAACAAGTGGTATCAGAGCGGGTGGCTCAAATTTGGTGCAACCACCAATTTCAGAGTTTTTTTTCGGATTTTACGAAATTATTTTAAATTTTTTCAAATTTTTCTCGTTAATCGAGGTTGGTGCAACTCCACTCGATCGTTTTTCATTTCTATTAATTTTCTTCCGCACTACTAATCCAAGACCAAGTCTTGGAACAAGTTTGTCTTGTTTTTGTAAATTTTCAAAAAATATTATGGCCATGCAAGAAGGATTCAGCACAACCAGACCACAGCTTTTCAGTGGAGAAAACTTCTTCTACTGGAAAAGCAGGATGGAAGTCCACCTAAAAACTCAGGTGGACATGTGGATAATTATCCAACCTGGCCTAGAGATCCCCAAGAATGCAGAAGGAGTGGCACAACACTACTCTGAATGGGACGCCTCATTAAAAAAGAAGATCGAGGTTGATGCAAAGGCAACCCAGACGTTGCAATGTGGATTGACCAACGAAGAGCTGAATCGGGTGGGTCCTTTCAGCAGTGCCAAAGAACTCTGGAGCAAGCTGATTGAGCCGCACGAAGGTACCTCCGACACCAGAATTAGCAAAAGGGATCTGTTGCTGAACAGACTCTACACGATCAAGATGAATGAAGGTGAATCAGCAGCACAGCTCCACACCAGAATCCAGGAGCTGATGAATGGGCTACATACAATAGGTCACAAGGTAGAGAACCGTGACCTAATCAGGTATACCCTAAATGCGTTCCCTAGGAACACACTGTGGGCATCTATGGTAGATGCTTACAAGGTTTCCAGGGACCTTTCAAAAATTAAATTAGATGAACTTTTTTCAGAATTAGAATTGCATGAACAGACTAACTGCACTATGGTCGAGAAAAGTATTGCCTTTATTGCAGGTAAACCCCAAGGAAAAGTCGCCAAGAAGAAACCTCAACCAGCACCCGAGTCTGACTCAGACACAGACTCAGAAGATAGTGAAGGGGATCGACCCAAGCTGGTTCGGCTAGCTCAGGACTACTACAAGGAGCTGAAGCATCAAACCAACAGAAAGAAAGCAAGCCGACGAAAGGAAGATCCAACTGAACCTTCAACTTCAAAAGGCAAAACAAATGTCACCTGCTATGAATGCAATAGGAAGGGTCATTACAAATCAGAGTGCCCCAATCTGAAGGAGACAAAGAAGACTTGAAGGAAGAAGGCTCTCCAAGTCACATGGGATGAATCTTCCTCCAAAGAAGAAGAAGAGGCCCCACAATCAAATCTTCTCGCTTTAACCGCTTCGGAAGACATCGACACCGGATCGGAATCGGAGCTAGACGACGGAAGGCTCACAATTTCAGAAGACGGTCAAATAACGGTAAGAGGTTATTCTGAAGTTGAATTATCTAAATTAATTGTTTATTTATCTCGTAACTTGGCAAAAGCTAAAATCCGGGTCGAGTCCCTCCGATAGGAAGTAAAACTCCTGAAAGAGGAAGTCGACTCGAGATCCTTGACCGAGAAGGTTCAAGAAGGAAACTCTACTCAAGTTGAAAAGCTTGAGAAGGAAAATTCCTCCTTGAAAACTCAAGTCAAGGAGCTTAGAGTGGCTTTAGAACGATTTACTTCGGGTTTCAAGGATCTTGGCATGATCCTTGGAAAACAGAAGTTCGTTCTTAATCGATCTGGATTAGGGTACCGAACCAAGTCGAGACAATGATCATATTATTCTGTATTGAACCAACCTAGAGCCAAAGTTCAAGCATGGCCCCAAGCTCTGTTTGAACAACCAAGCTGGACCAAACCAGTATTGGATCCCCAAGGACAAGATTCACATCTTGCCTAATCATTATTGAGGCTATAGTCTAGGGGGAGCCAATTTAAAAACAATTTTCATAATTAGATAAATTGTTTTTGCTTACTTCTTTAATTTTATTGAATGCTTGCTTGTTTATTTTCTTCTGTAATTTATTATGCTTAGACCTAGGACTGGTTAGACTAAGGACCAAAATGACTTAATTGAAATTTGAATAATATAGTATTGGATGGAGGTGAGATGATAGTACATTAGGGAAGCCATTTTGGTGGAACTAGCCGAAGCTACCAATCCAAAACCCAAACTAGTTAGACCAAAATCTTTCAAGAAGTAACATGAAGATGAATTTTCAATAAAAGGCTTTGTCAAGGAAAGGGTTGATGATCCAATAAGGCTATAGCCAAAGAAGGCATGTGCCTCGCCAGGACCTGGAAGCCAATTATTGAAAATCAAATTCACTTTACTATTGTCAGATTTGAATCTAACACAATTTTCAATTAATCTTAGATTCAACCATTTTTCAAAATAAACTTAAAACTTAATTAAATTTTTTAAAAATTAATTTAACCTTTCAAAATTTAACCATGCTTTTTCAAATTAAAATGTTTTTAATCCGTCTCACAAAACTTATAAGGTTAACATGCTTGATCATATAGAATTGGGTGAGATGTCTAGGATCTGATAGTATTTCTCGAACTATTGTCAAAATGTGTTCAAAATCAACTCTAATTTTATGTCAGTTTGAATATAAGCTTGATTGGTTGAGTCAACTGAGTCAAACCTTGTCAACACAATCAACCGTGGTCAACAGTCAAACTGGACAATAGTCAAACCCTGGTTAACACGGGTGCCCGTAACCTATCAGGCGCCTCAGACTTTATCTTCGACCAAGACAGCTAATGCTGTCAACCCCTACACACCTGACCCGGGCGCCCGTGACCTGTCAGGCGCCTATAGCTTTATCTTTATCCAAGATGGTCAGATCTGCCAAAAGCAGCTGACCACTGACATGGGCGCCCGTGACCTTACGAGAGCCCCAATGAACACGAGCGCCCAACACTTCACAGGCGCCCGTATAACCCTATATAAGGACCATGGCTCCCTCTTCATTCCCCACACCAAAACCGAAATCCTCCTTCACTTCTCTTCCTCTCAAGGCACCCGGAAGCCCTTCTTGTGTCCTCCAACGCCCTACTTCGAAAATGTCACCCCGGTATCAATTTTGTTATGCATTTTAAAGTAAATTCTTTTTATTATCTCGCTTATTAAATGCATAATTTTCCTTTACATATTTAGAAAATGTCGCGTCACTCAACCTAACCCCGTGGCCAAACCTAGCCCCGACCCAAGGTTTCCCAACTTGGAATTGTTTAACAAATTTACCCAAACTACCTATAAGCCTATAGAGACTAGCTTCCTAAATAGGCAATTCTTTACCCAATCTTGCCCCTTAGCTATGGATGCGATAAACTTCTATCAACTAGACCATCTCGTCTTCTGCACACATCCAGTAAATTCGACATTGTGTGCCGAATTTTACAATAACCTAGTCAAAATTGATGACCTACTCTACTCTACCACCGTACAAGGCACTCCTCTTACTATTTCTCCAACTTTGTTTAATCGATTTCTCAGACTACGACAGTCACAGTCAACCTTTTGCTGCTATCCTCCCGACCGACCCTCCCTTCGCTCCCCCCTATTCGCACATCAACCTAGACATTCTTTACTCCTATTTTTTCGGAGATGTGCGGAACCCGTTAGCATGGCGGTTTCAGTCCGTTAACCTCCGAGTCCAGGATTATGCTCTCTACCGAGTTATAGTTCATTGGGTTCTCCCACTCACCACCCGAGATGTCGCGACCATGCGACCTTTTCACACTTTTCTACTCTACGCCATGATCCATCAGTTAGATATAGACGTAGGCCTCCACATATTCCACACCATCATTTACGCATTGAGCGTATCTACTCACGATCGAGTACGAACGCCCTACTGTCATATTATCACCGCTCTCCTTCACCACCATGGTCGTGACATCACTGCTGGAGAGATCATCTCGATGATCGAGTTTGATGAAATCGGGTGTAGAAATTTCTCTTTAGCGGGAATAGACGTTTCGATCATTGGGGTCCTATCATGGAGACGAGAGAGGGCTCGACGGCAGGATAACTCTGACGAGGAGGTGGAGGTAGACGTGGCCGATCTCGCAGCTGAGATCAACGTGCACTTACAGGAGCCTCCTCCACTGACCACCGACCAGCACATCACACTGTTGTAGACGGAGATGCACAGCCTCAGGGAGGAGATGGAAGCCCGTCACGCCGAGTATATGGAGGCCCTACAGAATGAACACAATGTGAACGAGGGCTACCTGATAATTACCATTTTGTTAGTCATTTTAGGCTCTCAAATCCATGTTTTGATCCACTTTTACATGCTTAATCTTGTATTTACATTAGCTTCCATGATATATGTCTAATTTAGCCTTTGAATTCAATTCTTTTTATATTCAAGGTATTTTGGCACTAAAATTTGAATCTAATTTTGTAGGCTTTGAAGGATCATAGACCTAGATTGGATTGGATCAAGTTGAGCCAGAATTGGACTAGGATCAAGATGATCAAGCATTGGATCAATATGGGTTGTCCAATCAAGGAACAAGTAGATCTGAGTCATCTGTGAACTTCTGATCAATCCGAGTTCAGGATAGGGCTAATCATGACCTCAGATCAAGATCTAAAAGTTTGGAGCAAATCAGAGTCCATTTGACCGTCGGATTAAGTGTGGGGGAGTTTCAACCGTCCATTCAAAAGGGCAGGGAGATGTGAGCCATCCATTGCAAATCCAGTTGATCCCAACTGAGGTGAAGTAGATCTGACCGTCAGATGGAGATCTGGAAGTTCTGGACTCAATCAAAGCAGATCTGACCATCGGATGGAGATCAGGATGATCACAGCCGTCGAAGTTCAAATGGATTAGTTAAAACAGAATTCCCCTCCGATTAGAGCTGTCGTCGCGATTTCTGCTTCGTTCTTCTCTGTTCTTCGTCTTCCTTCTTCGATTCCTTTGCGCGGCCACTATAGATCCAAGTGATTGTCCAGAATTCAAATCACGAGGTCAATTTCCCGAGAGATCGTGTTTCCATATCGTTGCTGCCAAGCTCCGATGAGGGTTTTATCAGAGCTTGCTTCATCCGATCACTCCTCATCAAATGGCGTCATCGATCGGAGTTCTCTACTCATTTAGAGGGGTTCTTTGAAGAAGTTGGAGTATTCCTGAGCCATAATCGCCATCAGATCCGTCGAGAAGAGGGAGATCAAAAGAGGAGTTCAGCTGCACATCAAATCAACGCAATTCAGCCACGGGAATTGGGTTTCTTGTTGATCTTCGAGCTAGGGGGTTCCTTGACGGCAAGAAGGGATTCTCGGTTAAGAACTTGAACTGTAGTTTAGATTCCGATTTTGAACTCATTTCTGTAATCGTTTGTTTCTGTATCAGCTTACTTTCAGACACTGATCGGTCTGTCTAACCGATCAGGACATCATCTGATCGGTCTGTCAACCGATCAGGCTTGCATCTGATCGGTCTGTCGACCGATCAAGTAGGTCATAGCTTCATTGAATCCTGTTTTCATCTCACAATTTTTGTTCCAACTTCAACTTCTGCAATTTAGCTTCATATTTCAAGTTCTTTTGCTGTTTTATCAGTTCTTGAGTTTTTAGTTTCATAATATCAAATTGAATTGCTTAGTTTTCAATTAGGGATAAGTTTAGTCCACTTGATTTAGTTTTATATAGGTTAAGTGCAACTCTCGCAATCCCCTAATTCGCACCATGTTTTAGTTAAGCTTACTCTGTTCTTACTGCTATTTCATTCCTTATTGCAAAGAAAACCCCCATTTACTAGAAAACCCAAAACAAACGACACCTTCAAGCTTGAACTAAACACTCACAACTAGTCCTTTAAAAAATACGACTTGAGGCTCCTATACTCATTTTAATTTTGTGAGCTAAGGGTTTTCAATTTATAAATATCTAAATTTGAGACTCATTTGTGACACTAGTTATTGGATCCATCAAATTTTTGGCGCCGTTACCGAGGAAAAACTAGTTGAGTTTGTTTGATTTTAGCTTGTGTGCTTATTTCCATTTTTTGTGATCTATTTCACTTGTTTCATTTTCTCTATATACATTTGCTGCGATTTGTATTTGTTGTATGACCAGGACTGTAGGTGGTAAGCTTGAGGAATTTGATTCTGAAATTGAGAGGACTTTCAGAGCTAGGAGAAACCAAGTCAAAGTTTCAGAGGCTATTGAGATTATTTCTACTCAGTCTATTTCTACTTATTCAGGCAATCCTATGGCAGACCACCAGAAAACTATGAAGGAGCTTGCAGTACCTGATGATGCTTTCCAGTATTCATGCATTGCTTATTCAGAGCTTACTGGTGATTTTGAGATGAGATCAGGACTTATTCATTTATTGCCTAAGTTTCAAGGTCAATCAGGAGAGGACCCTAACAGACATCTGCATGAATTTCATGTAGTTTGCTCCACCATGAAGCCTCAGGGGATTTCTGAAGAGGATATCAAGTTGAGAGCATTTCCATTTTCTCTGACTGGAGCAGCTAAGGATTGGTTCTATTATTTGCCTACCGGACATGTATCTAGTTAGATTTCCATAAAGAAGGCATTTCTAGAGAAGTACTTTCCAGCCTCCAGAACTGCAATTATCAGGAAGAGTATTTGTGGTATACAGCAAGTAGTGAGAGAGACCCTATATGATTATTGGGAGAGATTCAACAAGTTATATTCAAGTTGCCCACAGCATCAGATCAGTGAGCAGCTCCTTATTCAATATTTCTATGAGGGTCTACTCCAAATGGATAGGATTATGATTGATGCTGCAGTTGGAGGAACCTTAGTGAACAAGACACTAGATCAAGCTAGAGAGTTAATTTCAAACATGGCAGAGAATTCACAACAATTTGGAAGTAGAGCTCTTTCCACTAGAGGAGTAAATGAGGTCCAGATGGTTTCTAATGAACAAAAGGAGATCAAGAGTTCTTTGATGGAGCTTACCTCGTTAGTGAAGCAAATGGCATTAAACAAAGTGAGCTAAAATCCCAATTTTTCAGTACCTCCACCTACAAATCAAGTGATGAGATTGTGTAGTATTTGCTCAAGCCAAGAACATAACTCGGATTTGTATCCTAATCTTCAACAAGATGAATCACTAGTAGCTTTGACTAGAGGACAATTTCAAGCAAAGAATAACCCATATTCATCTACTTACAATCCGGGTTGGAGGGATCATCCAAATTTGAAGTATGGAAACTCATTTTATCAACAAAATCATTCACAACAGCCCCTACAACAATGCCAACCGAATTTCCAAAATTCTCAGCAAGGGCAGCCACAATTTCAAAATTTCCAGCAGTAATTTCAGCAATTTCAACAACCAATTCAGCCATTCCAGCCTCAATTCCAGCAAATTCAGCAAGGTCAGCAAGGGTTTCAACCATTTCAGACCTTCCAACATCAAAATCAGCAGGGTTTTCAACCCTCACAGTCATACAATCAGAATTCTCAGTTTCAAAGTCAACAATTTCAGCCCTCACCACAACAATTTCAACTTCAAAACTAGAATTTTCAGAGCTACAATTCTCAGCAATTTCAACTAAGTTCCCAGCCTAATTACCAACAACTTCAGCTGCCGAATCAACCCTTTAATAAGCCCCAACAGCCCCATTTTCAAAGTTCACAGCAAGGTCAAAGTTTTCAGCAACCCAACTCTTCATTTCAAGGTCAACTGAAGACCCATGCTAATTAAGGAGGCTATGGAGGTTTTAGTGGGATGAATGCTCAACAACAAAGGCTAGAGGAAATGATGCAACAAATTCTCCAACAACAACAAATTTTGCAACAACAACAAGGGCAACAAAAACATGATTCTACCTTACAAAACATTGAGAGACACATTGGACAATTGGCTAGTGGAATGAACCAAATGCAAGCCCAAGGATCAAGTCAATTACCCTCTCAAGCTACTCCCAATCCAAAGGGAAATGTTAGTGCCATCACTTTGAGGAGTGGGAAGGTTGCTTCTAGTTCAAATGCTCCAACGGTTGAATTTTCTGAAAACCGAACAGCAGCTAGTTTTCCAACTCAAATCAGCCCTGAATTGTCTGTTGGTGCCCCGGTTAGTTTTGATGTGATCCACCAAGTTAGTTAGGTCCTGGTATGTTTAATCCCTCTGCTAAGTGTGCAGGAGCTTAGGTACGGAGGAAGTCGAGCGTAAGACGTAGCAGACGAGAAGGATTGTGCGGGGAAGTGAGCTGACGGGCTTGGTACAATCCGAGGGACGTGGAAGCTGCGGAAGAGTACACCGGTGGAGCGAGAAGGACGTGCGCGGTGTCCGAGAGACGAGAAGCCGGGAGGAAGGACGCTCGAGGGGCGAAAGGCCGGAGTCGGGTTCGGGTGAGCCTAACTTCGGTTGGCCGGAAATCACCCAGAAGACGAAGAATTAAAAAGACCAGTCCAAATGCCAAAAAGAAATGAGAAAAATTTTGGTGGCAAGAAGGATCGAACCCACGTCCTCACCAACAAACACCAAGCCACTAACCATTTGGGATGAAGGGCGATGGCTGTTAAATATTGCCGAGATTGCTACTTATACATGATAACAGCGATATGAAGATAACAGCCATCTCGAGGAACGAAAGATAAAGTTTTAATTAAAACTTAAAGGATAATGTTACATTATCCTTTAATCAAATCCAATGGATCCAGTTTAATCCCATCCAAAATCAACCATCCAGATTACATCCATGGATCAACGGCCAAGAGAAAAGTGATCAACAATCAACAATCCAGATTTATTCTCTTAGGCTATAAATAGACTTAGAGGTTTTGCTTTAAATTCAATTCATTCAATTCTTTCTGTAATTTCTTTAAGTCTATGTGTGCTTCAGTTGTAAGGCTTCTCCGCCACAAGGAGATTTTCTGATTGAGCGTTAACCGTCTTAGAAGCAACGACCAAGTTGCAACCAAGTTTTTCTTAAAGACGAGTGCCCTCTTGTTTTATTTCTTAACCGTCTATTCACCCCCCTCTAGCCGGACCAACCCGATCCTACAAGTGGTATCAGAGCCAGGTTGCCGCAGAAGGACTAACCGCCAACTGCAGCAAATCTCAAGAAGATGGTTGGACCAGTGATATACCCGCCTAAGTTTGAGGGGGAGTTCACGGCATGGAAACGGAAGATGCAGGTATTTTTTGTTACTGATTATGAGTTATTAATTATTATGAAAAATGGCTATGCAGCTCCAAAAGATAATGAAGGAAAGATCAAGGATCCTGACTCCTGGAATAAGAAGGAGCAAGTAGACGCAGTTGCTAACGGAAAGGCAGAATTCCATCTGCTGACCGTCCTCCCAGAGCAAGATGTCAACCGGATCGGTAAGTACGAATCGGCGAAGGAACTTTGGGAAAAGTTTCTCGAACTGCACGAAGGCACCTCGGAGGCAAAGCTGGCGTGACGAGATGTTCTTCGAAACCGACTAACAAATCTCCGGATAGAAAATGGAGAATCTGTTGCGAAAATTGCATGCTAAGGTAAAAGAACTAATCACAAGCCTCGAAAATCTCGGAGAAACGGTGACCAACCGCGATGCACAATGGTATGCGCTAAACGCATTTCCGAGAACCCCGGAATGGACCTCGATAATCGACGCATATTATATTTCAAAAGATTTAGAGGTAAGTACGTTAGAACAGTTATTTTCTATTCTAGAACTTCATGAATCTCGTTTTGTAGAAAAGAACAGAAAAGCAGACAACGTCGCACTGAGCACAAGGAAGATCCAACTCGACGAAGAATCTTCAGCAGACGATGAAGAAACAGCACTAGCGGTAAGAAAGTTGTATAAATTCATTAATACTAATCGCTCTAAAAAGGTGCAGAGAAAGAAGAAACGCATTATCCGATGTTACAACTGCAACGAGGAGGGACACCTGAAAGATCAGTGCCCCAAACTCAAGAACCAGCAAAAGAAGAAAAAGGCACTAAAAGCTACCTGGGACGAGACTTCGTTAGATGAATCGGAAGCCGAAGAATTCGTTGGACTTGCACTGATGGCAAGTCACCAAGATGAAGATGAAGAAAGTACCTCGAAAGAAAGTAGCAACGAAGGGGAAATCCCTAACTTCGAAACTGACCCGGTAAGTGAGGTATGCCTACTTCCACCTGCTCGAATTTACTCTATACTAAAATCTATGCTAAAGTCGATGAATAAATTAGAAATAGCAAACTCTGAATTAAAAGAAAAATTAGTCACTCCATGCTCATCTGATCTATCTGACCAACTGAAAATAGAGAATGAAAATTTAAAAAATTTAGTAGAAAAATTAGAAAATGATATTGCATGTTTAAGAACTAAAAAGAATTTTTATCCTGAAAATCTGAATTGGTATGTTAAAAATCACAGGGGTCAACTTAGAAAAGTGACCAAGAACTATATTCCTCCTAGATTTTTAATTAACCCTGTAGATGGGAACTTATTTTGGGTTCCAAAGTCTATTTTAAGTTGACTATTTTTCTTTCTATTACATATGCGCTTAATTATCTGACATTTTTTTTAGGAAATTTAGTTTGATTAATTGTTACTAAATAAAAATTGTATCTCTAACTTTTCCAAATGCATAATCTTGTTGTCTATATACGAAGAATTTTTTTCAGATTTTTTTTCACGTTTCGAATTTTCATGATTTTATGTTCAAAATTTGAATCTTAAATATTAAAAATAGAAAACAAAGTTATTTTCTCAGATCTGATTTTTCCATGATTTAGATATAATTAAAAGAATTTAATAAAAATTTTATTCGAATATTTGAAGCAATTTTGAATTTTTAAATATTTTTTCTTCAAAAATTCTATTCTGTTGGGTTTTAATTTATTTTTAGACTTGTTGATCGAATTTAAGATTAAAATTTTTTTTTACAACCCTATATACCTATCATCGTTATATACAAAATGTTTTAGATTTTTTAATTGATATTTCAATTTTCTATAAATATTTTACTAAAATCAGATTTTTATTTAAAAAAAATCAATAGAAGGATATTTTGAATCTGTCAAATTTTTTAAATTTTATAAGTCAATTTTAGAATTTTTAAATTTTGAATTACTAAATCAAAAGGTGTTTGATATTAATATTTTTCCTTTCCCTAGTTTCTTTTCCTATTTTTGCTATGATCAAAGGGGGAGAGTAGCCTGAAGTTCAGGGGGAGATGATAGTTTTGCATGTCAATATTTTTTCCCATGCTTAACTGCTTAATTTAGTTTTACTAAATTCCTTATTTTTTGGTTTAACCCTAATTGAACTTGGATTGATACACATCAAAAAGGGAGAGATTGTTGGTGCCCCGGTTAGTTTTGATGTGATCCACCAAGTTAGTTAGGTCCTGGTATGTTTAATCCCTCTACTAAGTGTGCAGGAGCTTAGGTACGGAGGAAGTCGAGCGTAAGACATAGCAGACGAGAAGGATTGTGCGGGGAAGTGAGCCGACGGGCTTGGTACAATCCGAGGGATGCGGAAGCTGCGGAAGAGTACACCGGTGGAGCGAGAAGGACGTGCGCGGTGTCCGAGAGATGAGAAGCCGGGAGGAAGGACGCTCGAGGGGCGAAAGGCCGGAGTCGGGTTCGGGTGAGCCTAACTTCGGTTGGCCGGAAATCACCCAGAAGACAAAGAATTAAAAAGACCAGTCCAAATGCCAAAAAGAAATGAGAAAAATTTTGATGGCAAGAAGGATCGAACCCATATCCTCACCAACAAACACCAAGCCACTAACCATTTGGGATGAAGGGCGATGGCTGTTAAATATTGCCGAGATTGCTACTTATACATGATAACAGCGATATGAAGATAACAGCCATCTCGAGGAACGAAAGATAAAGTTTTAATTAAAACTTAAAGGATAATGTTACATTATCCTTTAATCAAATCCAATGGATCCAGTTTAATCCCATCCAAAATCAATCATCCAGATTACATCCATGGATCAACGGCCAAGAGAAAAGTGATCAACAATCAACAATCCAAATTTATTCTCTTAGGCTATAAATAGACTTAGAGGTTTTGCTTTAAATTCAATTCATTCAATTCTTTCTGTAATTTCTTTAAGTCTAAGTGTGCTTCAGTTGTAAGGCTTCTCCGCCATAAGGAGATTTTCTGATTGAGCGTTAACCGTCTTGGAAGCAACGACCAAGTTACAACCAAGTTTTTCTTAAAGACGAGTGCCCTCTTGTTTTATTTCTTAACCGTCTATTCACCCCCCTCTAGCCGGACCAACCCGATCCTACATTGTCTTCTAAATCAGTTGGTTGCAAACCTAGTTCAAGCCTCACCCCTTCTTCAATTGATCCTGTGATTTTGGTGAAAAATGAAGGAGAAATCAGTGGCAAAAGTGAGTTTACAGCAGTTACATCTAGTGGAATTCCAGCTCAAGTTTCAACTCCATAAGTTTCGGCCCAAGAAGAGGAATCTAGAGTACCTTTACCTTTTCCACAGCGCAAGACTCAAGCCAAAAAGTATGTAGAGGAGGAGAAGGCCAAGGAGTATAATGAGCTTGTTAAACTTTTCAGTAAGGTAGAGATAAATGTGCATTTGTTGATCATGATCAAGCAAATTCCCAAGTATGTCAAATTTCTCAAAGATTTATGTGTTCACAAGAAGAAGCTGAAGGAGAATGAGTTGGTCAGCTTAGGAAAAATGTCTCAGCCCTTATCCATTCTATCCCTCAGAAATGTGAAGATCTAGGGGTTTTTACTGTGTCTTGAGAGATTGGGAGGACTCTCTTTCATGATGCTATGTTGGACTTGGGAGCCTCTATTAATGTGATGCCCAGATCAGTTTTCCAGATGCTTGGTATTGGTCCTCTGCAGCCTACAGGAGTGGTGATTCAGTTAGCAGACAGAAGTCAGACACACCCAGCTGGTATTATTGAAGATGTGTTAGTGAAGGTGAAGGAGCTGATTTTTCCTGCAGATTTCTATATCTTGGACATGGAGGGGGACTATCTAGCACATAGATCTCCACTCATTCTTGGGAGACCATTCTTGAAGACTGCAAGGACAAAGATCGATATATGCAGGCACACTGTCCATGGAAATAGGAGATACAGTAGTCCAGTTTAGTATTTTTGATACCATGAAGCACCCTAGAGAGGATCACTCTATTATGAGCATTGATACTTTAGATGAGTTAGTTGGCGTAGATTCATTGGCTGAGGAAGCTCCACTTGGTATTTCCAGAGGATATTTCAGTTCAGAGGAGGCTGAGGAGATATTTGCTATTGAGGAGGCTGATTTGGAGGGTATTTCAGATTCACTTCCAGATGGAGAGGATTTTATAGGTGTAGGGGATTGCACTGAGCCCCAGGAATCACCTACTTTGATTGATTTTTCATAGGACTCAGAGGATAGGTGTGAGAGTGTAGGGGATTGCACTGAGCCCCAGAGATCACCCATACCTACTGAGCAGGCATAGATTGAGCTTAAGTCATTGCTTGATCATTTGAAGTATGCTTATCTAGGAGAGGAGTAGAATTTACCTGTCATCATCGCCCAGAACTTAGACTCAGAGCAAGAAGACAAATTACTATGAGTTCTGAGGCAGCACAAGAAAGTCATTGGGTGGACTTTAGCTGATATACCTGGTATTAGCTCAGCTATTTGCATGCACAGGATATTTTTGGAAGAGAATGTCAAACCAATCAGGCAGCCACAGAGAAGACTAAATCCACTGATTTTGGATGTTGTAAAGAAAGAGGTGACTCGACTCTTACAGGCAGGTATCATATACCAAATTTCTAACAGTAGGTGGGTTAGTCCTATCCATGTGGTGCCTATGAAATCAGGAGTAACAATGGTGGAAAATGAGAGCAATGAGTTAGTACCCACTAGAGTGAAAAATGCATGGAGAGTTTGTATTGACTACAGGAAGCTAAATCAAGTCACGAGGAAAGACCACTATCCCTTGCCTTTTATTGATCAGATGCTAGAGAGGTTGGCAGGGAAGTCTCATTACTGCTTCTTGGATGGGTACTCAGGATATTTTCAGATTTGCATAGACCCGGAGGATCGGGAGAAGAACACCTTCACTTGTCCTTTCGGAACATTTGCTTACAGACGGATGCCATTTGGACTCTACAACGCTCCAGGGACTTTCCAGCAGTGTATGGTAAGTATTTTCGGTGAATTATTAGAGCACTGCATGGAGATTTTCATGGATGATTTTTCTGTATTTGGCACTTCATTTGATTCTTGTTTAGATAATTTGTCTAGGGTTTTACATAGATGCATTAAAACTAATCTTGTTCTCAATTTTGAAAAATGTCATTTTATGGTATAGCATGGTATTGTCTTAGGTCATATAGTCTCTAGGAAAGGCATTGAGGTAGATCCTGCTAAAGTTAGTGTTATATCTTCTTTATCTTACCCCGTATGCGTATGGGATGTTCGAGCTTTTCTTGGCCATGTAGGATTCTACAGGAGATTTATTAGAGACTTCAGTGAGATTGCTCGGCCCTTGACTAGACTTTTGCAAAAAGATGTGGAATTTTGTTTTGACGAACAATGCAAAGAAGCTTTTCAGAGATTAAGGGAGGCTCTTATTTCAGCTCCTATTATTAGACCTCCTGATTGGGATTTACCTTTTGAACTAATGTGTGATGCTTCTAATTTTGTTGTAGGAGCTGTACTTGCACAGAGGGTGGAGGGAGCACAACATGTTATCTGCTACGCTTCCAAGACCTTAGATGCTGCCCAAGACAACTACACCACCACCGAAAAAGAGCTCCTTGCTATTGTTTTTGCTTTAGACAGATTTAGGTCATATTTGTTATGCTCACATGTTATTGTTTTTTCTGATTATGCAGCTCTTAAGTACCTTTTGAAGAAGCCAGATGCTAAGCCCAGATTAATTAGATGGATGCTTCTACTCCAAGAGTTTGACTTGGAAATCCGAGATAGGAGTGGTAAAGAGAATTTGGTGGCAGACCATTTGAGCAAAATTGAGGGAGATGGACCCCCTACCACCATTGATGATGACTTTAAAGATGAGCACATTCTAGGGATACATGGTGAGTCGCCCTGGTAAGCAGATCTGGTTAACTTTTTAGTAGCTCATGTTTTTCCTACATAATTTTCTAAGACTCAGAAAGATAAATTCAAAAGTGATGCTAAATTCTATGTGTGGGATGATCCTTATTTGTGGAAGTTTTATAGCGATCAAATAATTAGAAGATGCATACCTGATCATGAATTTTGTTCAGTTCTTACATTTTGTCATTCATCAGCCTGTGGGGGACATTTTGGACCATAAAGGACAGCTAAGAAGGTTTTAGAGTGTGGTTTATATTGGCCTATCTTATTTCATGATGCATATCTATTTTATAAGAACTGTGATAGATGTCAGAGAACTGAGAACATAGGAGCTAGAAACGAAATGCCCCAACAAACTATGCTTTTCTGTGAGATATTTGATGTTTGGGGAATAGACTTTATGGGACCTTTTCCTGCATCTTGTGGATACTTGTATATTTTACTTGTTGTTGATTATGTTTCTAAATGGGTGGAGGTCATTCCCTCCAGGACTAATGATTCTTGTGTTGTTGTTAGTTTTGTCAGGTCACATATTTTTTATAGGTTTGGGATTCCAAGGGCTATAATAAGTGATCAAGGTTCTCATTTTGCAACAAACACATGAAGACTCTACTTAGCAAGTATGGGATTGTGCACAAAGTTTCTACTTCCTACCACCCTCAAATTAATGGACAAGCAGAAATTTCAAATAGAGAGATTAAAGCAATTTTGGAGAAGACCGTTGGGCCTAATAGGAAAGATTGGAGCAAGAGGCTTGATGATGCATTATGGGCCTACCGGACGGCATACAAGACACCCATAGGAATGTCTCCCTACCGACTAGTTTATGGAAAAGCTTGTCATCTACCCGTGGAGATAGAGCATAAAACTTATTGGGCGGTGAAGGCTTGCAACTTTGATGCTACTAAAGTGGGAGAAGAAAGGAATTTCAACTTCAAGAACTTGAGGAGATAAGACTAGAAGCATTTGAAAACTCAAGGATTTATAAGAAAAAGACTAAGATTTTTCATGACAAACATATAGTGAGGAAAGAGTTCCAAATTGGCGACAATGTTCTATTGTACAAGTTAAGGCTCAAATTGATTAAAGGTAAGTTGAGGTCTAGATGGGAAGGTCCATTTCTTGTGACTAACATTTTTCCTTATGGTGTTGTTGAGATAAAATATGAGGCTAATGGTTTTATTTGGAGAGTAAATGGCCACCGGCTCAAGAAGTACTTTGAAGAGGTAAAGGAGCTAGATGTGGATGGATTGGACATCAAAGATGCTATCTACCCAACTTAAAGGGGAGTTTATTTTTCTTGCATTTTTATTCCATTATATATATCATTTTTATGTTTTCTAGCAATAGATTTTTCTTTTACAATGAGTTCTTGCTAATAAATGCTTAGATAGTGTAGAATGAATAAAAGTCATTGTAGATACCATTTTAGCCTTGTTAACACCTTACTTCTTGCATGAGTTGGAATAAATGTATCATTCTAGGTTTTCTCTATATCATTTTAGAGTCTTTTGAAAGCAAATTAAATTTGGTTGTTAAAACTTAAGATTTGAGCCAATGGATGAAAATTCTTGGATGCTTGAGTACTACTTAGTTATGAACTCTAGATTGATGCCTTGAGATGAATTCTTTTTACCTAGTGAGGACTTGGCCTTATTTTTGTGATACACACATGTGATTGTACTCTAGAACTTGCTTAGGTTCTTTTGAAACTATATTTCTATGATTGGACCACATTTATAGAGGTGAATCACTTTGTCTCCTTTTCGTATAAATTGTTGCAACATTACTTGTTGATCTTCTCTATATTCTATTTTCTTTCCCTTATATTTCTATTTATACCCATATTCTCCATGGACTTGGTTGCTTTGAATTGTTCTAGATGTTACTTTGCCCGAGATGGTCAAAAGGCTAAGTGTGGGGGAGGTGGCTAGTGTTTTTAAATGTTTTGGTGAGAAGTGATGCATTTTGAAGTTTATTTTGTGATGACAATCTGTTTTTTTATGGATTTTAAGATGGCGATTCTGAATGTTTTGATGGGACTTAAGGAATGCCAAAGTATCAAGGATGCAATTCAAAAGGAAAGAAGAAAAAAATATTTGCGGTAAATTAGAAGTGTGTCAATTGAAGGAGTTGTGTGCCAAGTTGGATCAGTAGAGTTAGTAGCAAAAACTCCAAGTAGAGCATATAATTCTATCATCATGTTTGATGCTTCAAGGGTACATTTGCAGTTTGGAGAATTGCTATCATATCCAACTAATTCAAGTTGAGATGGGAAATTAAGAAATGAGTCATTAAGCTTTAGCAATTTCAGATTACCATTGGATGTTAATTCTTGCGATTTTACAGTGATGAAACAATGAAGAAAGTTGAGGCTATTCCATGGGATCAGTAAGAAAAGGAGTCAAACATGAGGGGGTAATGCCATAAGAACTTGGGGATGATATTAAGACTCAAACTGCAACTTTGTTACACACTCATTGCTCATGGGCTAGCTGCAACCTTGTTACAAATTCAACCTTGAAGCAAGTTCGACCCAGAGATAAGTTAGATTCAATCTGAACTTATTGTCCAGATATCAGAGTGAGATTCGGATCAACATCAGAAAAAGAAAAAGAAGAGAAAAGAAAACAGAAACTTGGCTGCAGAAAAAAAAACAGCAGCAAGAAAAAAAAGAAGAGAGAAAAGAAAAGGGAAATAAACATGAAGTATCCGGAGATGATTAGAATTCTGAAGTGGAAGATGTTAACAAGAAGCTAGATGAGTTTGAGATGTAGCATCGATTGGAAAGGAAGAAATCAGGCAGACAAACTAAAGGATTCAACTCAGTCTCAGCTATTGATCAGACCCTGATCTATCACCAATCCGATCAGGGAAGTGACTGATCGGTCACTCAGTCCATTCAGAAGGAGCCAGACCGATCTCCAGAACGATCAGGAAAAAGACTGATCGGTCTCTGGACTGATCAGAAGAGTTGGCACAGAACAGAATACAGAATTCAATAATGTTCTTCGTCAAAAATGAGCTGCTTCTTACTCATCTTAGCTCTGATTTCATTTCAAGGACCATCAAAGGGGCAAAGTTCATTTAGATACACTTTCTTCTACTTTCTAAATTTTTCCATTTTCTTAACTTCTATTTCATTCTTATCATTACATGCCTCCTAAATTTGTTTGAACAAGCTTTTGTAGGTATGGATCCAAATCAAGAATGATGGTGGAGAGTAGAGCATAAGCAAGCTTATGGTAGTGCAAGAACCATAGTAGTGTGTGAGTGAGCTCTATTTTTACTGAAAATGTAGAATTTAGGAAAAGAACCACTAAATATTCCCTTGAAAGGATTTGTGAGTTTAATCCATCTCAATGAGTCATGAAGGATGAAGTATGCTAAGTTGTTGATTTAAGGACAAGATACTAGTCTATTGAGCTTAGATTTTTGAGAATTGACAACTCTAGGTAATTTCTTTTCAACTGCTTCTAACTATGTTTGAGAATAACTTAGGGGATACATGTTTAGTTAGCTTGTGCGAGACGCTCAAGAGTAAGTGTGGGGGAGTTGATAATTACCATTTTACTAGTCATTTTAGGCTCTCAAAACCATGTTTTGATCCACTTTTACATGCTTAATCTTGTATTTACATTAGCTTCCATGATATATGTCTAATTTAGCCTTTGAATTCAATTCTTTTTATATTCAAGGTATTTTGGCACTAAAATTTGAATCTAATTTTGTAGGCTTTGAAGGATCATGGACCTAGATTGGATTGGATCAAGTTGAGCCAGAATTGGACTAGGATCAAGACGATCAAGTATTGGATCAATATGGGTCGTCCAATCAAGGAACAAGTAGATATGAGCCATCTGTGAATTTCTGATCAATCCGAGTTCAGGATAGGGCTAATCATGACCTCAGATCAAGATCTGAAAGTTTGGACCAAATCAGAGTCCATTTGACCGTCGGATCAAGTGTGGGGGAGTTTCAACAGTCCATTTAAAAGGGCAGGGAGATGTGAGCCATCCATTGCAGATCCGGTTGATCCCAGCTGAGGTGAAGCATATATGACCGTCGAATGGAGATCTGGAAGTTCTGGACTCAATCATGTTGGAACTTGGATGGCTAGAGAGGGGGGGTGAATATAGTCAGACACAAAAACTCACCCTTCGAAATCTTTCTGCACTTAAGTTAGCCACAGCGGAAGCAATACAAGTTTAACAGCAGAAATAGAAATGCAGTAACTGAAAAACAAACCACACAGTCGCTAAGACGAGGATGTACAAGGTTCGGGGATAACTTCCCCCTACTCCTTGTTGTGCCCGTGAGGTGGGCGATCCCTTGATCGTCGGCAGATCAAGCCCCGGTGACCCGGATAAAATAACGTCTCCTTCTCGGTGGAGAAACCTCTCCACAAGCGTCTCAATAGGATACAAGGTAAGCTCACAAGACTAAGGAGGAACCTCTCTCAAGACAGTAGCAAGAAAGCTCAAGAGAGAAGCTACACAAGGAGCACAACAACAACAGCGAAACCCACAGCGACACTTGCTTATTTTCCTGTTCGTTCTTTTTTTTGCCTCCTCTGCTTCTCATCTTCCTCTTAAGCTCTTGCTTCATCGCCAAGCTCCATCAGCATCCCCTGAGCCAACCTGAACCCACTGACGTCCCTGAGCACTCAGTCCACTGAAGACCTCCTCTCCAGCTGAGTCTCCGTCAGTCGCCAGCTGCTCCAGTTGCCGTTGAAACCTGAGAAGGAGAAACAAACAAACTTGCTCCAAGGAAAGCCTCCCATTGACCCTCCTTGAGTGTTTGAATCACTTGCTATCACCTGCACACTCCAACAGAGGCTTAGCAAATCGATATCAAATGAAATCAGCTAGTAGCAGAGAATCGGCAGTGAAAACAGACACGATCAAAAACTTCTGACAACGTATTTGAATTAAAGTTCTGCTCCTGATCGATCCCCAGACCGATCAGAGAGGACCCTGATCAGTCACCAGACCGATCCAGAAGTCTTCTGCACACTCCTAATTGGTCCCCAGACCTTTCCAGCAGTCTGCTGCATACTCCAGATCAGTCCCTAGACCAATCAAGTTGTGGCCTGATCGGTCACCAGACCGATCAGGACATGCTCAGATCGATCAGGACCCACCCTGATTGGTCATAGTGAGAAACTTGTGACATTTGATCGTTCACCAGAACGATCCGAACAGTAAACCTGATCGGTCACCAGACCAATCAAGAGTCGATCAGTAAGGTTTGCCAAAGTCACCGTATGTTCCCTGATCGGTCACCAGACCGATCAGACATCGTTGGATCGGTCACCAGACCGATCCACGAGGGAACTCTGTGCCAACTTCCCTGATCGGTCACCAGACCGATCCAGGCAAGGCCAAACCCACTCTAAGTCACGAGAACAAGTCTCCAGCCCTTCTCTGACTCGTTCTTAGTCCCCCGGACTAAGACTCCGTGCCCAGTCTCACTCATTGGGACTTCAACCTAGTTTCCCAAGCTAGGACCTAACTTCACTCACCAGGATTTCATCACCTAGCCCTCCAAGCTAGGACTTTTCACCCAACCCTCCAAGTTAGGACTTTTCACCTAGCCCTCCAAGCTAGGACTTTTCACCTAGCCCTCCAAGCTAGGACTTTTCACCTAACCCTCCAAGTTGGGACTTTTCACCTAACCCTCCAAGTAAGGACTTTTCACCTAGCCCTCCAAGCTAGGACTTTTCACCTAGCCCTCTAAGCTAGGACTTTTCACCTAGCCCTCCAAGCTAGGACTTTTCACCTAACCCTCCAAGTTGGGACTTTTCTGTTGGATCGAGAGAAACGATAGAGGGGGGTGAATATCGTAAAACGTTCGGATTAAAGTTAGAGCAATTACGTAGCAAAAATTTAAATCAAACACACGCAAACACCAAGTTTTTTTACTTGGTTCGGAGTCGCGGTCGGCTCCTACTCCAAGGCCCACGGTCGTTGACCATTTACAACGGGCAATTCTATATGTGCGCAAAACAGTTTACAGAGAGATATTACAAAAGTAGTATAGTAAACTTAAAAATAGCTCTTCGTTACCGACGTCCGATGTAAATGGAATTTTTGGAGTGGAGGGACGTCGTCGGCGCTTGTATCTCGAGTTGGGAGGTTTTCGGAGCAGAGCGCAGAAGCAGAAGAGCATAGGAGCGTTGGAAGAATTGTTGTCTGAAGCCTTAGGGTCGACGGCCTATTTATAGCCCCTGGGGGCGCCTGGAACGTCGGGGGCACCCCCCCACGTGTCAGCTGATCCGAGTTCTTCTCGGTCAGCTCTGATCCCTTCAAACTCGGGATCAGATCTTGACTGGGGCGCCCGGGACGCTGGGGCCGCCCAGGTTGACCGGGTCAGGCTCTTATCCTGTTGGCTTCTCGCTGGCTTGCTTCGTTAGCTTGAGCTAGGGGCGCCTGGGACGGTGGGGGCGCCCGGGAGCATGGGGGCGCCCGGGAGCACGGGGGCCCCTCGCCCAGTAAGCTGTTGAAGCGAACACATGCTCCATCTGTTTTGTGTTCACCTTGGGGGCGCCCGGGACACTCTGGGCGCCCTACTCAGCTGCTACCTCACTCCTTTGAGGCTCTCTGAGCTGCAGACGCTCGTTCCTTCGGTCCTACATCCAGGGTTAGTCCAAAACAACACAGAGCAATTATATATTAATTTTATACAGCCTTAGCTGTCTTGGTTCTGACTTTGGGTCTCCAAAATGGAGCCCTAGGTCGAACCGACGCCTACTGTTCCCTCGACGGGGAACGTGTCCTCACCTACTCCTCTCGAGAGAATGTACCTGATGCCAACCGGCTCCTCCGGTTGGTCTTTTGCCCAGCGGTCCTTCGCCAGGTGCCTAGCTGTCCTTCGCCAGGTCTTCAGTACCAAGCTGTCCTTCGCCTGGTGCCTAGCAGTCCTTCGCTAGGTCTTTGTATCCTGGCATTCCTTCGCCAGGTGCCTAGCATTCCTTCGCTAGGGCTTTGTATCCTGGCAGTCCTTTGCCAGGTGCCTAGCAGTCCTTCGCTAGGGCTTTGTATCCTGGCATTCCTTCGCCAGGTGCCTAGTGACGGTCCCGAAATACTATATTAAATTTGTCACGAAAGTTGGGACCATCAGATTTAAATATGAATGAATGAATTGCTGGAAACCCTTTTACAATCAGAAGTATGAAAATGTAATATAGGGGCCACAGGTCGTATTTTTCTCGGGGTTAGTTGACGTTGCTTGATTCGCGCTTGTGTGTAGGTGTCGTTTGTGAATTTCGGGTTTCAAATAAAGATTTGGGTTCTAAATAGAAATGGAATCACAATGAAAAAGAAATCACTTCACTGAACGAACTAAACGAGTATGTTGCAATTAATAACTCAACCAATGAAAAGCTACTTAACCAAGGCAACTTAACTAAGTTTGGGAAACAAATCTGAATTTAATGGCAGCCAAAATGCTAAGCAAGTGGATAAAACAGTGATCACAATTTCTGAACTAAATGACCTTAATGACCTAGCTGCCCTTGATATCAAATGCAGGGATTGAAATGAACTTGATACAATTGATAAAAATGGTGCCCTCTTGATATGCAAGGGATAAACATTTGTTCCAAGATGAAACTGGACTAGATTCAAATCTGTAATTGATGTCAATCAATTGCTGTAAAGGAGATAAATGAGAAACAATGAAGAGAAGGACTTCTTGAGCAAATGCAAATGCCCATTGCAGAAATTGAAATGGCACACAAGGAAGGGCTGATACGCAATTTGCAACTCAATTTCAAAACTTAAAATCAAGTGCTTTGGAATGAAACACACCACCAGAGAATGCAGAAGTTAAACTAAACTCACATTGACACATTTTCAGAAACCTTAAGCTGAAGAATGCAGAAATTAATTCAAGAGCAGATATGGGATTGAATTTTCAGAAATGAGGTTGCAGATTTTTGGCAGAAATTAACTGATGTGCATCAATAGGAGCTAAACGCAGAAATGGAATTCGAGTAGGAAACTAATATGCCAAGAACTGATATGAAATGCAGAATTATCCAATGAGTTGTGTTCATCTTGATACAATTGATGCCAAAACTCACTTTGGCACAAGTTGCAGAAATTTGCAATTTGACACGCAGAGAAATGTGTGTGCTGAGCTGATACTTCTGAGCACAAACTGTAAACCAATGATTCCAACACGAAAATTGATCGATCCACTTGGGAAACGCAAGCTAATAATCAAATGTTATGCATGAAGAGTGAAGAATTTCAGAAATGGTGTTTGATATGCAGAATTAACTCAAGCTGCTCAAAAGTTGCAGAAATAGGACTGAGTGGAAATCAAAAGCAGATTTAATGCATTAACAAACTAAATGCTATCTTCAATTGCAGGGAATAAACTAAACATGAATCCAATTGGAAATAAAACTGAAAAATCTCAGAAACAAAGCTGAAATTGCAGGGCAGGGGCTGATACGCAACAAATGGAAATGGCATGCAAGAATTGTAAACAGAAATAAACTGAAATTTAACTAAATTGGTCTCTAACAAGTTCCTAAGTTGCTTATCTTGAAGATTACAAACCTAATTAAGCTAAACAATCAGAAAACGCAATTACAGCTAATGAAACGAAGACAGAAACCAAACTCGGCAGTAACGCAATTACAGCTAATAAACGAAATTAACCAAGCCTCAATCCCTCATCTCAGCTCACGAACCCTTGCTGTCACTCAAGGATGAGCCTCCAATTGAGATAGAAACAATCCATACAAGAAAACTACAGCAACTAAGTAAATTCAGTACTGAAACTACGGCAGAGATTGAAATTACAGCTAACAATTGAAAACTCGCCAAATAAGCTAAGCCTCAATCCAAATCCTTGCTGTCACTCAAGGATGAGCTCGAATTGAGGTGGTCACGCCTTCAAACGAAGAAATTGAAGAATCGATGAAGAAAATCGCTAAACTACTGAAGGAGACGAGCTGCGGCGAGGAAGACGCGACAGGGAAGAGCTTCGGGCATTTCTGATTAAATACTTATCAATGGACGGCCCAGATTGATCGAAGGAAATCCAACGGTAGATCTTGGTCTGATTTGAGCCAAACTTTTATGATGATGATCTGGGGTCAGGATCTGCCTTGTGGTAGCTCGAATCCTCCAGATGTGCAACGGATGGTCCAGATCAACTCTATCTGTGAATGGACGCTCTAGAGCCCTCCTTGCTTGATCCAACGGTTGATTTAGCTCTGATTGGGATGAAACCTTCAGATCTTGATCATAGAGCTTGATCAACCGTAATCCTAGCTCGGATTGCTTCAGATCGTCCCGGATGGCTCAGATCTAGCCGCTCTTGAATCGGACGGCCCGGATTAATCGTAGGCTTGATAATTCGATCCGGTTCACATCCGACTCAAGTTTGACCCAGTATGCCCTAGGTCCAGGATCCTTTCATGCCTACAAAAATATATCAGAAAATTAGTGGCCAAATAATCCAAAAATATGTAATTTTGCAATTAAGTCCAAAATAAGATAAAGTTCCAAAACCTAGGGTAAAATCATAATTAAGCAATAAAAACATGGGTCAAACATGGATTTTAGCAATTAAAATAATCAATAAAATGGTGCTTATCAACTCCCCCACACTTAACCTTGAGCGTCTCGCGAAACAACTAAATATGTATCCCTTAGGCTTTCTTAAGCATAATTAGAAGCAAATGAAAAGAAATTACCTAAGGTTGTCAATTCTCATAAATCTAAGCTCTATGGATTAGTATCTTGTCCTTAAATCAACAACTTAGCCTTTTCATCTATCATGAGTCATTGAGATGAATTTAAATCACTAGCCTTTCAAGGGAAGTTTTGGTGGCTCTCTCTTAAGTTCTAAGTTGATGATGGAAGTGGAGCTCACTCAAACACATGCTTCTTGCACTACCATAGGCTTGCTTATTATCTAATCTCAACCATTATTCATGATTAGGATCAACAACTATAAAACAAATGAAAACATGGAAAATGGTAAGAAATGGAGTAAAAATCAAGAAAATGGAAAATGAATGGAGTGGGAGACTCGGTTGCTCAAAAATGTTTCCAATGTGCTTTGCCCCATCTTAACAGTCTTCTAATGATATCAAAAGCGTGGTGGAGTAAATCTTGAGTAAATTCCTTTGACTTGGATGAAAAATAACTCCATTTGATCTCAATGTGCCAAGTTTCAATTTTTGTGCCAACCTTGCTTCTTTCACTCTTTTCTCAGATTTTTTTCTTTCTTTCTTTCTCTCTAGTGAATTCAGAATGTAATGGAGCAAAGAGTTTAATTCGGATCAGAGAACTTCAATGATTTTCAATGCCAACTCAATTGTGTCCACTTGGTTTCTTTTCATTTTTTTTTCAAACTGCTTTCTTCTTTTTTTTTCTTTTTTCTGCTCTGAATTGAAATTCAATCTTGTTCTGATCAGTTGGGATGCACTCCACACTTGTTGCTACATTCCTATACCTACTGCCGTGATCCATATCCTTAAAAACTCAATCTCAGATTTGAGTTGGCACAAACTTCCTCTCTAGCATCTACTGATTTTTTTTCTTTTCATTTCTTCCTCTGTTTTTGGCACTGATTTGCTCTGCAATGATCTCAGATTTTTCCAGCTGCAGAAATTCCTTTCCTTCTTCAGATCAGCCTTTTTTTAGTATATCCAGCTGGAATTCAGCTTGTGTTCAGCTGTAAATTCAGCTTGTTTCCCTCACTGATTTTTTTCGAATGCAGAAATTTTCAGCAGCTTTTCATGGATTTTTCAGACTTTGCAGCTTCAATTCAGATTGTAGCAACATGTTACTTGATCTTCCTAGCAAGGTACAGCTGATATTCTGATTTTTCAGCCAAGTATAGCTGGAATTTCGAAATGATCACAGCATTTTTTTTTCTTTTTTGGCATGGCACAGATTTCAGATTTCTCCATTGCTTGTCTCTTGCTTCAATCCGGAATTCAATTCTGATTCCATTTCACTTCCAATTTAAATTGGTTCCATCCTTATCCACTTCTTCTTGTGCATTCTTGGCACCAAACTCACTCACTTGGCACCTTTTGGCTTCAAATTGGCAAAAAAAAAAATTTTTTTTCGAGTTGAAATGCATCCAAAACTTTAGTCACTCCCCCACACTTGAATCTTTGTCCGTCTCGGGCAAAATAGCATTAGAAACATATCAAACACAAGTCCAAAGAAAAGTGAAGGTAAGAGAAGGAAATAAGTAAGGACAAATAGGATAAACATGATTATTGCTAAAAATTGATGTGGAAAGGAAAACAAATGGATTAGCCTCTATAGATGTGATCCAATCATTGAAATATGATTTTGAAAGAACCTAAGCAAGTTCTAGAGTACAATAACATAGGTGTGTCACAAAAATAAGGCTAAGTCTCACTAGGTCAAAATAATTCATCCCAAGTCCTCAATTAAGAATCTAAAGCAAGTAGTACTCAAGCATCCAAGATTTCATCCATTAGCTCAAACCTTAAGTCTTAACAACCAAATTTAATTTATTTTCCAAAAGACTCTANTCCGGTGGCCGAAGGCGATTCAGGTATAATAGCCATTGAAGGAATGGAGGGCAATGGATTAAAGCAAGATCTTCTCCTCCTTCTTGACGCCTTTCAGAAGTCCTTCCAGGAGGCTGAAGTCTGTTCAGTTGGAGCACCCACTCCTGGAGTCTTCTGGACCCTGCAAAACAATGTAATACCTCTCTCAAGCGTTCAGGGTCAGAAAGAAATGAAATAATATCAGTCTCTGCATGAAATGAATCCAAAACTGCATCATATTCAATTAAATCAAATTCTGGTACCTCAATGAAATTTTTAAAATTATTTCCTACCAAATTTGCATCCAGATACTCATCACACATAAAGAAATCAATTTCTGGCTCATCAATAGAAATTTCACAATTATTTCCTATCAAGGGTGTATCAAGTAATATGTCACAGCCAATCAAATCAATCTCAGATATTTCCATAAGTTTCTCACATTCAACCTCAGCATAAGATATAGCAAGAGATTCATCAAAATAAATAACATCGAATTCAGGCACTTCTAAAAAATTTTCACTATCCATATTCACAAAAGATGTATCTAAAGATTCATCATAACAAACTACATCAATTATGGGTGCCTCTAAAATTATTTCGCTATCCATATGTACAAGAGATGTATCAAGTAATGCAGTACGATCAATGAAATCAATGTTTGGTACCTCTATTGGATTTTCACAAACAATCTCTACACAAGGTATATCAATAAATCCATCATAATCAATAAAATCAGTACTAGGTACCTCACTGCATTTTTCTGAACAAAGAGGAGAAATACTTACCTGAGCGTGCTGGATAATACCTGAAGGTTCTATAATAGTAGATGTATCTGTGGTCTCCTCCTGGTCATGTTCAAGCTCCTCTTCAGCCTCAGGCTCTGGTGGACATTCAACTGGTGATCCTTGGGTGCTTGCTTCCACCATGCAAGTCCCTACACTTTCTGGTTCATTCTCTAAATCTTGTGGTGGTCCCTGGGGCTTAGTGCAATCCCCTACACCTATGGAATCATCTCCTCTGCATGTTTCTTCTGTAATATCTGCAACAACAGTATCAGAAAAATTAGGACCACTAATAACACTATCATCAGAAAATAAAAATCTAGAATGGTCCTGTGGAGCTTCAGTTTCTTCTTCTTGAGCTGAAACATTTGAAATTGGATTTTGAATAGGAGTCTCCGGAGGGATGCATGCTGTAGGTGCCCAGATTTTAATGTATTCTTCTTCTTCTTCTTCTACTAAATTTGCAGGATTAATTGAAGAAGGACTTTGCCATGCACTAGGGTCACCTTGAACTGATATAAAACCAACTCCGGGGCTCTCAGAATTAAAAGCAGCTTGAGAAGATAATTGTTCTGCTCTTTTGGCTTTTATTTGATTCAAATCATTAGCCACTTGTTCCAATTGCCTTTCGAGGTTTTGAAGCTCTTGTTGACACATTTGATAAAATTGAGACTGTGGGGTTTGATCAAATGGTTGAACAGACTGATTAAACTGCTGAAAAGTTGGTTCACCACTTGGTGGAAATTGCTGAAAATTGTAGCCCTGGAATTCTTGTATCTGAGGTTGAATTTGTGGTGGTGAACTCTGAAGTTGAGTGGGCTGAAAACTATGATTGGGCTGCTGAAAATTCTGGTAGCAAGGTTGAAATTCCTGCGGTAATTGACATGGTTGCTGGAAATTCGAATTATCTGAAAACCCTTGCTGAATTCCTTGAAAAAGTGATTGATCTTGTTGATAAGGGGGCTGAAAATTCTGGAATAATGGCTGCCCAATCTGATTTTGCTGGAAAATTGGTTGAATTGGCTGAAAATCCGGCTGAAATGGTTGGAATTGCTGTGGTTGCTCGAATTGTTGTAATGGTGGCTGAAACTGTTGCCATGGTAGCTGAAAATGCTGACTTTGTTGATCAAAATTCTGAAATGGTGGCTGCCCATGCTGAAACTGTTGAAAATTTGATTGACTTGGCTGCTGAAATTGGAAGGGCTGACTTGGCTGACAATTAGGTTGAAAAAATTGGTTTGGTTGTCGAAAATTTTCACAGGAATATTGGAAATTTTGATTTGGTTGCTGATTTTGTTGGAATTGTTGACACGGCTGCTGGTAAGTAGATGGAAACATTCTGAACTGGCAGTCCTGTCACAAAACAAACAAAAAAAATGGCAGTACCCGTATACAAAAGAATAAGCAACAAAAAATAGAACCCAATGATATGTCTAAAAGTATACAAGCAAAAATCAAACAAATCAACTAGTTGCTTCCCCGGCAACGGCGCCAAAAATTTGACAAGCCCAAACTATGTGTCACGAATGTGGGCCTCAAATTTAGAATTTATAAATGAAATGCTGGAAACCCTTTTACAATCAAAAGTATGAAAATATAATGTAGGGGCCACAGGTCGTATTTTTCTCGGGGCTAGTTGACGTTGTGTGATTCGCGCTTGTATTTAGGTGTCGTTTGTGTTTTCGGGTTTCAAATAAAGATTTGGGTTTGGGTTCAATTCGAAATGGAAAACTTGATGCAAAGGATCAACCAAAAGGATAGCTTCCTATGAAACTCAACAAGTGGTAACAATGGTTAACTCAATCAATGGAAAACTAAATCAAGGCACTAAAGCAATTTTGGAAACAAACAAATCTGATTTCAATTGCAAAATGCCACTGCGAATTAGATGGAGCTTCAAGATTTACAACATTCAAACCGAAACATCCATTTGATACAAACTCACAAGCTATAGAACTGCTATGCCATAAAAATTATCAACTTGCAGCAACAATGAACTGATAATTCAGAGATGGATTGATCGAATCAGTTAGGAGACAAGCTATCAGATGACATGATTCACTGAAATAAGGAAACAAATGCAGCATTTTCACAAGCACTACTCAATTCAGAATTATTTTCATGCAGAGTTGAATTGCAGAATTTCAGAAATGAAGTTCAAACTTTTCCGAGATATAATGCTGCAACACACTTGATAACAAGTCACGCAAAGCAATTGAAATCTAATGCTCGAAACTGTCTTCAAGAATGCTCAATTGAGGTTTGCAGAAATAAGAATAACCAATTCAGAAATGATTTAACAAAAGAGTCAAATGCAGAATTCCTAGAGCTATTTGCAGAAATGATACGCAGAAGTTCAGTTCAATTCAATTGCAAACCTATGTGCCAAAAACTGAGCTGAATGCAAATCTATAACTTGTACAAAACACGTGATGTGAAGCAAATGTATCGATGCAAAATTTAATCACAGATGGATGCAGAAATGAAGTGCAGGGATTCAAACTGCTGAAATTCTGAACATGAAAACATGGATACGGCAACAACAGCTTATAAGAAATACACACAAGACAAGCTGAGATCAATTATAATGATTCACTAACTATCCACCTCTCTGATGAGCTGAAATCAGAATGCAAACATAAGCTAAAACTAGTGCAGAAATAATCTGAAGTTTAGCAACAAAATCAATTGGCAGAAATGAGAATTGATACATAATAATCTGTTGCACTAACTCTGATATCAGTGCTATTTAAATGGAACTAATTACAATGCAATTCAGGAGCTAAAACGAAGCTATCTTGCTACAAAATCCAGGAACATCAATAAAGAATCTGAATATGCAGAGATGCAGAAATGGAGTGCTTTAAATCAAAACCGGCAGGCTGAAATTTGATCTGCAAATGCAAACAAGCTAATACAAATGCTGAAGTTTCATGCTAAATCTTTGTAATTGAGCCTAGCTACAATGTATGAATGCAGGAGAAGAACTAACAATTATTTGAAACAAAGTTCAGATGATTGAAGAGAGGACTGATACGCATAAGAAAAATAGGACAGCAACTGATACGCAGCTAAGAAATCTGATACGTAAGAAATTAAACCAAAGTAAACTAAAACTAAACAGTAATTATCCACTAACACATTCCCTAGCTACTTAACTTGAAGTATTTAAAACTAGATTAAGCAGAAACAAGCAGGAAACGAGATTAACCAAATCTGAAACGAATGCAGTAATGTAACGAAATTCAGAAACGAGATTACAACTAATAAACGAAATTAACCAAGCCCCAATCCCTCATCTCAGCTCACGAATCCTTGCTGTCACTCAAGGATGAGCCTCCAATTGAGATAGAGACAATCCGTACAAGAAAACTACAGCAACTAAGTAAATTTAGCAGTGAAACTACGGTAGGAATTGAAATTGCAGCTAACAACTGAAAACTCGCCAATTAAGCTAAGCCTCAATCCAAATCCTTCTGTCACTCAAGGATGAGCTCGAATTGAGGTGGTCACGCCTTCAAAACGAAGAAATTGAAGAAACGATGAAGAAAATCGGTAAACTACTGAAGGAGATGAGCTGCGGCGAGGAAGACGCGAGAAAGGTTGCTGCGGCCAAATTTTTCCTTAAGTAATTAAAATTGGACGGCTCAGATTGATTGGAGGAGATCCAACGGCTGATCTTGCTCTGATTGGAGCCAAACTTTTATGATGATGATCTGGGGTCAGGATCTGCCTCGTGGTAGCTTGGATCCTCCATATATGCAACGGATGGTCCAGATCAACTCTATCTGTGAATGGACGCTCTAGAGCCCTCCTTGCTTGATCCAACGGTTGATTTAGCTCTGATTGGGATGAAACCTTCAGATATTGATCATAGAGCTTGATCAACCCTAACTCTAGCTTGGATTGCTTCAGATCGTCCCGGATGGCTCAGATCTAGCCGCTCTTGAATCGGACGGCCCGGATTAATCGTAGGCTTGATAATTCGATCCGGTTCACATCCGACTCAAGTTTGACCCAGTGTGCCCTAGGTCCAGGATCCTTTCTTGCCTACAAAAATATTCAGAAAATTAGTGGCCAAATAATCCAAAAATTGTGTAATTTTATAATTAAGTCCAAAATAAGATAAAGTTCCAAAACCTTGGGTAAAATCATAATTAAGCAATAAAAACATGGGTCAAACATGGATTTTAGCAATTAAAATAATCAATAAAATGGTGCTTATCAAGTGTCTCTACTATGCTTACCTAGATCTTGTGGGCCTTGGCCCAGTACATGCCACTTAATAAAGGAAATATACTTAACCTTGTAATCATGTTTGTGTTTAAAATGTATAACTTAGCATATTCTTTGCACTTAAAAAAAATAAGGTTCCCAATCTTGTTTTGAAAACACATCAAGACCTTGGTCTTATACTAATCTCATTTCTTAGTCCCAGAATTCGTTCTAGGGCTTAATAAGACCTCGGTCTTACTTTGAACTTTTATCGAGCACCTTGCATACCCTAACTCCCCAAAACTTGTTTTAGGGTAGATCAAGAACTTGGTCTTACTAAACTCATGATCACACACACAAAAGACTTAGGACAGTTCCATGAAAACCATACGAGAACTACTTTTACTGCAGGTGAGTGATTTACTTACATCTTTACACTTCTAAATTACTACACCGGCGTGGTGCTCCTCGTCTACTTCTTTCGCTCGATCCGGATCTTGGGCACAAGAAAAGAAGAGAAACCCTAGTTCTCCTGTTCTTGTTTTCGCAGGGAAGAAGAAAGAATGAGAAAACCCTTAGTTTCCTTTTCTTTCTAATGATTGGGAGAGTGAATTTGGAAGAGTGAATGGGAGAGTGAATGACATGTAGCTAATGTGTACATGTTCGATCGCCGATCGGACACTACCGATGACCTCTGATTGCCGTCCCAAATCAAACTATGTCCTAAGAAGATGGTGAACTCGGCAGGGTCGCCGATAATTGAGATCTCGCATTATTGACGGTGAATGCGACGAGATCATAATTGCGGCGATTCCCGATGAATTCACTGATCTTCTTAGGACATAGTTTGATTCGGGACGGTGATCAGAGACCGCCGATAGTGTCCGATCGGCGATCGGACGTGTATATAATAACTGCCACGTCATTCACTTTCTCATTCACTCTCCTAAATTCACTCTCCCTATCATTACTCTTCTTTTATATACTAAGTAGAAGGTGAAGCAATTTCCATAAAAGACATTTACTATGTCTTATCTTATATTATTTCTATATCTCAATGTGATTCTTTACCACTATCTAATGGAAAATTATTCTAATTTTAAATGATGGGTCTTGGGTTCGAGTTTCGGCTCAGATCTATTTTTAAGAAATTTTCTTTTTATTTTGAAAAAATTCTGGGCGTTACAGATATTCGTCTACACTTTATTCGAGATATAGTCACAAATAATAAAATTATGTTGGAGCATTGCAGTACGCATGAATAAATGATGGATATCTTAACAAAATCATTTCCCAGAGATAAGTTTATTTATTTCAGATCATGTCTTAGTTTTTGTAATTTTGAAATAAAAGGGAGTGTTAATAATATATTTCAAAAATAAATAATAGATAATGATGAGTTAATGGATTGATGATGTGACAAATAATGAATAAAGATAGAATTTGATTCGGATGAAGTTTCGTGAAAATATCTTGATTCAATATAGATGAACTTAGTATTTATCCACTAAATTTATAAATATATAATATTTCTGATGAATAAAATCAAATTATTTTATTTATTTTTTTTTCTTCTCTCCCACAAGCGTCTCTCTCCGCCCCATATCCTTTTCTTCCAACACTATTTTACCCTTTGACAGCGTACACTGCTTGCACAACAGTGCAGACCAGGACAATAAATCCAACAACCACCGATAACATCAGCCACGGGCTGCCGCAGTAATTCTGCTTCAGATCTGCTATGTACTTGTTGCCAACATTACTGTAGGAGCTGTTCAATTCTTTACACGTGGAGCTCAGGAAGTGTTTCCCGTGGGCATCAAAGACGACTCCTTTAACGAGGCTGTTGAAAAAATCTGAGACCTCTTTATCCGCTCCGATGTAGTTTTGGATAACTCCCTTCTTGACGAGCAAAGAAACATCCCCAGGCGTCCTCACGAGCTCCCCCATGAAGAACGCATAAGCCGCGAAGTAATTCTCGCGCGTGCACGATTGCTCGAAGGCTATCAAGTTCCGGAAAACAGACCTTGTGCTGTCTTCTATAATCAAGGTCGGGATCACCAATGTTCTTTCGGAGAACTCCACGTCCAACAAAGATTCAGAATCATTGCACTTTTTCGGCTTGAACTTTATGCCAGCCTTATAAAGATCCGTCGCGCCGCGCCATGGTTGGAGCTCATCCGTTGGTTTGCTGTTGGAAGAGGAACTATTGGCCTTGGTAGGTCTAAACTTCAGGTGGCAGCAATGGAGCAAGTGGTGAAAACTCTGTTTTGTATTTATTAGCGGATAAGAAGCTAGCAGTTTCTGTATGGTTCGACCCACCTTGTCTTTCAATTCATCAGGTGTTCCTGCAGTGGCGAGGCCATATATTTTCTCAAGCACAAAGAAAGGCAGCTGGTTTTCCATCAGGAGGAGATCGTGTCTTATTGAATCATGATGCCACAGCGTTACTATGGTAGAATCAGCTGTGCGTTTGGATACTTCTTCGGCAGCGAGTCCTACTTCGACACTACTGACCGTACTCGATTGTCTCGATTGTCCAAGCACGTCCTCTCCCATGATGTTATCCCCTGATAGGTATTTCTGAACTGTGCTTGCTTCAGCTTCGTCCCTATCTTGCTCTTGATGAGTTTGAGCACCAACTTCTCGCTGTGGCAGTCTACTTGGTAACGGACTAGAGGCCATCAAATCAACAGTGGGCGCTAGCATTTCTTTATCCACTGTGCTCGCTTTAACTACGACCTTATCTTGCTTTTGAATCTGATCCTCAACTTGCTGCAATATGCCAAGAAACCCCAAAATGCAGCACCCGTCGAGCAAAAGCATTTTGATTGCATCATTTGTTTCCATTTGGATAACGAAGATGTCGTTATTATAGCAACGTTTCACTTTTTCCTTCAGTCGATCCATTTCTTTCAAGTATTTCTCTAATGGTACTTCTTTGTTCATATTGAGGATTTGTTGAAGGAAGGACCACTTATGCTTGACTGCCGAATTGAGCTCTACATTAAAACGATGATAAGGACCGAACGACACAAACTGAGGATCATAAGCATCGTTATCTAAACTACGGCTGAAATATGGAACTCTGTAGATAATTTTTGCTTGATCTGGAACTTTTTCCAACCGGCGAGGTAATTCCTCTTTCATGTCACCTGCTATCTCTACAATGTGGCTTCCAATAGTTTCCACACCAGAAGGTAACCCTGCCAAAATTTGAGGATGGTTAGGGAGTTTCTTTCAAAAGAAAAAGGTGATGCAAAACACGAGGGGAAAAGCCCTACAAAGTGAACACAAATTGAGTCCTCTCCTTATATCGGTTAGGATTCGTCGTTCTTTTCTAGTATTATATATTAGAAATTTATCAATTTATTCTAAAACTTTATCTAAAAACTTTCAGCGACCACAACCTAGATTTCTTTAATGGCATGCCCTTTGTTATCCAGCTAGTTGATTTTTTTTATAATATTCATGTATTTAATTTTTTTGAATCAATTAATTTTGAAAACAAATCATATGAAAAATTTTCATCGACCATAGAGTAGATCGGGAATCATAAATTGGTCACCATGAGCATCCCAACATCCTAAGTAGTTTAAACTTTTCATGTGAAATGTGTACGGGATGAATTTTGAATACTCATTGTCTAAGGAGTTTGTTTCACCACTTACTATCGGACCATTGTCTCGGAACAACTTGACGTGAACAATAACATGGTTTAAAATTTCGACCCGTGCTAAAGTTTCGGTCCCAGATTGGAACGATACGGTTTTGGTATCCTGTCATGTCGTGCCGATATAGTTTCGGTATTTTTTTATTGAGAAAATTACATTCCGATACCCTGTAGTTTGGAGAAAATACATCCCGGTCCTCATAGTTTCAAAAAATTACATCGTGGTCCCTAGAAGTTAAAATTTGTAACAACACAGTCCCTATAGTTTAGAGAAAGTACATCCCCGTCCTCATACTTTCAGAAAATTATATCGTGGTCCTTATGTTTTTAGAAAACTACATTCCAATCCTTATACTTTAAGAAAATTAAATTGCGGTCCTTATATTTTCAGAAAACTCAATCGTGATCCATATGCTTGAATAACATTATTGTAAACTTGTGATTTGAAAACTACATCACGATCTCTACATAGCGTCACAATAAATAACTTGTAATTTGAAAATATCTCCTGTATTTATGATAGAAAGGCAACTGTTTTGGTATCAAAATTTTAAAAAATCTAGATAGGTTGTATTATTGTTGCAACACTCATGGGTGATTGAAGTGCGTTGTTATAGATATAGTAGATGACGATAATTGCTACGCAAATGGTAAGAGAAAATAGAGGATTGAGCATGGTTATTCATCAAAGAGCACGAAAACAGAGAGGAACGAGAAATACAATTCCCCACTAATAAACTTCAATTTGAACACTATATTATATAGTTTGGTGTTGGTGAATTTGATTTTGTTGGCTATCTTTATTCTTGGATTGATGATGTGATCGTTTAGGGATTAATTGGAATATTAGGGTTCTACCAATTTGCTTGGAATGCGTAGAATACTATGACTATGTATATACATAGGTTGATCATGATTTTCAAATTTGTGAAGAATGTTCTATAAATATCATATTACTACTAGTTTATAAAATTTGCTAAAAATTATCAAAATTGTATATCTAATCTTCTCTCAAGAATCCAATCGAAGATTGGATATAGAATTTTGATCATATAAATTACGATTGAGTTTTCTAAAAATATGAGGATCGCGATTTAGTTTTCTGAAAGTATAAGGATTGAAAGTATGAGGACTGGGATGTAATTTTCTGAAAGTATCGCAATATAGTTTTCTGAAAGTATAAGGGCAACGATGTAATTTTCTGAAAGTATGAGGACTGGGATGTACTTTCTCCAAACTATAAGGACCTGGTTGTTACAAATTTTAACTTCTACGGACCGTGATGTAATTTTGTGAAACTATGAGGACCGGGATGTATTTTCTCTAAATTACAAGGTACCAGAATGTAATTTTCTCTTTTTTATTTATATAAAGTAATTATTAGATAAATATATTTATTGTGTATAATTTAAAAATAAGTTGTATATTGATTTTATATAAGTTTTCAATTATTGAACAACTTAATATTGTTAAAAAAATAATTAAATATAACTTTCTTTAAAGAAAATTGATCTATCAACAACTCGAATTAAAATTGATATATTACAATATGGTACCTTATTAATACTAAAAGAAGAGGCGTGAATCAGATAGAAGCATTAGTTCTTGTAGCATTCTGCTCAGAACAATTCCATGGTTTTCTAATGTTTAAATTAAATAAGCATCCCATGATATGCAATATTGATATTGATTTCCCTATATGTTCATTTAGCATATCTCGATTCATCACTGGAAGTTGGACTTGAACTTGCACCATTGAAATCAAAATGGGTACAAACACAGGATAAGGATAAACAAATGTCTCTGAACTCTGGTATGATGGATCACCATATGATGCATCAGAGTTATAATAAGAAAGCTGAGAGTATGATGAACTTCGACCAGAATCAATCTCAGCTAAACTCTGTCGCATATCTCGATAATTGTGAGCTTTCTTTTGTTCGTCATCCGTATTTTGACGTTGATATTGAATAGTTCTAGTTCCATGATCATTATCTTGAGTTGCATGTGTATAATCTGCCTCACATGTCTATGGCTTCGATGCTAGAGTAGGGGGAATATAATTTTTACCACCAGATGCATCGCCACTATCATCACATGTATGAGTATTTGCACTGCTATTAACATCACTATCCTCATTTCGAACTTCTCGTTGGACTACAATATCAGAAGGTGATGATGTTTCATCACTGTCATCATGTTATTGCTCATCAATTGCATCTACTAGATTTTCTCTAATTCTCAATTGACTCCTTCCCGTAAAAGCAGGAGATTTGATTTTTTTCTTTCTTTTTAGTAAAAATTGTAGCTTTGCCTTTATCGATGAACTTTAATTGGGTTTAAGATTGGGATGTTTGAGAATATCTAGATCGAGATCTAGAAAATCAAAATTCTTGATCAAAAGCTTTATCATAATCTTCTTCCTCCCTGATATCTACTCTAGCTTGTATTGTTTCAATCTGTTGAGTAAGAAATTGAGATGGTCATGGTGGGTCTCCTGTTTCATCAAGTAATGGATTTTCAGCTTTAACAACGCTCCACCGATCCATCATTGGATCATTTTCAGTTTGAACAAATCCAATATCAAATGGGTTTAAATCACCAAACTCTTATTCTTCATTTTTTTTTCTATTATTGTTCTTAATTAAAGACACATATTATAATGAACGTAGACCATCTTCTCTAATCGACGATAAGAATGATGATTTCTTACTTTTATATAAATGAGGAAAAAAGTTAACCAATTTCTTTCACAACCACTTGAAGATGTTGTTTGTGAGAGAATTCGTACTGCAATTTTTTTCAAATTTGGAGTTGATCCTCCATATTGTAACCACAACTCAGTTGTAAGATAAATAAGAATAAAATTAAAATAATAATTATATTTGCTGACAATAATTAGTAATATTTTTTATTATATTTACCTGCATTCATTTTATATATGCATGACACTGCAATAGAATCACTAAAAGAACCATATGCCTCTCGAAATAATCGGCTTTCATTAATAGTCTCAGCAATTAATTTTCTATTTGTTTGTAGTCTTGATATTATATGTCTGAAGGCTAGTAATAAATCATCATTTGTGCCAAGATTATAACGGTATTGATATGTCAGATTGAGATAATAACTTATTATAATTAAACATATATAAATATAATTATTAATAATAATACTAGAAATTGATTATTAAAAATATGTACATGTTAAATGAATATATTTTCCCATTTGATTGTCCTACCTTATAGTGATTATATCAATATACTATTGATATTTGGTTGGTGATTGAAGTCATCTCTTAATTTTCTCTTTCGCTTCATGAATTAGGTGGTAAACTTGCCCATTTGTGGCTTCTTGTCTATATCGACTTTACGTAGAACAATGTACAAAGGTTCTATTGCTAGAAGAATATCTACAATATAGTCATAAAATCTAACAGATATAATAATTTTTTGCACCTCTATACTTTCGGCCGTGTTAGAATATCGAGAGGCTTCCCAATTCTCAGAAAAGAACATGGCTTTTAATCCGAATTTTTTTTATTCAATGATTTTAACAGGAGAAAGTGAGTGGCAAACTTAGTCGCTCCTGATCGTAGAATCTCACTATTAATAATTTTCCTCATTAATCCATGAACCCAATGATAATTATAGAGGAATTTTATTAATGATTGACCTTTTTTCACTACATTCTTCACTATATCGAGTTTACCAATATCTCTCATCATCTAATCGATACAGTGTGTTGCACATGGTGTCCAAAATAATGTTTGATATTTTTGCTCCGATAACTCTTCATCCCTCTTAAAGTTGCACCATTATCTATAATTACTTGCACTATATAATCTACACCTATCGCTTGAACTACACTATCCATCAAATGATATATGTAGGGTGCCTTATGAAAATCTATAATTACATCAATAGATTTATGAAATATCACCTTTCTATTGTAGTATAGTAGAAAATTGATAATGCTTATCCATGTAGGTCCTGTCCAACCATCACCCATCAACGTAACCCCGTATAAACTCCATTACTTTTTGCATGATAGGATCCAAGTTTTGATCTCCTCCACTTGTTTATCTAAATATGAACCAACAATTTCATATGTAGTTGAAGGTTGAATATCATGACCAGATTTTTGGATGTTGGACATCATGCTATGGTAGTATGTGTTGTTTGCTGCATTAGGAGGAATATGATTAAAATGAAAAAATTTTGTAATACTTTTACCGATTGATTTCTTCTTCTCTTTTGTGTATACATCATCAATCCTAGTCTGTTTGCTAGTTTGGTCTAGAAATGCCAGTGGATCAATATCAACAATATCAATTGCATGTCTTCGTCTCATAGAAGGGAAAAAATGACCAATACCACTTTGTGATGAAGTAATATAAACACTTGCATGCACTCCTTCTTAATGTTGTTGCAGTAGTTGAGTCACTTCTACTAGTACCAGCTGAGTCACTTCTATGTCGCATATTTTGCTCATAGTTATATTAAGTTCAAGAGGCACTAAGAGCTGCTAAAAAATCTTCATCGTTTGGAACTTCACCACAACCTTCAAATTCATCATAAATTGGCTCTCTAGAGCTTCGACTATCATCAAGATCACGTTGTCGTTGTTGTTTATACTTTAATGCTTTTTGGCCTTCAAGTTCCTCTTTCATTGCACGACGAACTTCTTGAAAAAATTTTGGACAATTCGAAACATTTAAATATCCATCAACAAGATATTGTTTTAGGCGTGTGACCCCACCATCCTGTCCAATTATATCGCAATACAAATATTGCCAATGGAATCGATTCTCTAATCGACGTGCGTGTCTCTAAGCTGGATCAGATTGTTGTTCTGGTACAATTACATATGCATTATAAAAAATTAAGAATAATTTACATTTCTAGCTCAAATAATAGTAATCATTTTATAATATTAAGAATATTTTTATCATTGTAAACAAACAAATCTATTAATATTTATAAAACTCAGTTTTGCATGCAAATGTGACATTCACAGGGAGCTTAGGATTCCCACCTAAATCGAATATAAATTTTCTAAATAAAATTTTTTAATTAATAATTAATAAATTTTAGACCTGCCCCTTTTTTTTAAACAGAATATAAATTTTCTAAATATAAATTTTAATTAATAATTAATAAATTTAAGACCTGACCCTTTTATTTAAATTGAATATAAATTTTCTAAATAAAAATTTTTAATTAATAATTAATAAATTTAAATTTTAGACATGTCCTTTTTTTTAAAACCGAATATAAATTTTCTAAATAAAATTTTTTTAATTAATAATTAATAAATTTTAGACATGTTCGTCTGTCTATCTATCTATCTATTAATATCTATCAAATAGTTTCTGCTACAGTGCGTATGCAGACGTGACATTCAATTGATTTGGTAAAGAACCTGGACCCTTTACTAATTAACTCTCATTTGATTTGGTAAATCCCAAAATTAAATTATTTTAATGTCCTTTTTTTCTTTTCATACCTAAAAAAATTTCAAAACTTATTAGTAACTATATCTTCTTATTCTTCAAATTTTAAAAATTCATAAAATAAAATCATAAATCTTAAAAATACAAATTCAAAAGAAAAAATATAATTACAAATTCTAAAAAGAAAAATTCAAATCTTAATCCAAAATTAAAATTTTAAAAAATAATTTATCAAATTCAAAAAAGATAATTTAACATTTTAATTTGAAATTATATTTTAAAATTTCCAAAATTAAAATTTTAAATAAATTATAATGATTACAGCAAAGTATATAAAAAATAAATTTAATTTAATTTTAATGAAATATATGTCTTTAGCTTCCCTTGAGTTGATGTAAGAAAAATGATAGTCCCACATCTGAAGTTATCAAGGTAAATTACACACAGAGCAATTATAAAAATGGACAAAGAATAGTAAAATAACTCATACCTTTCTCGGCCTTTTGGCTAAGATTAAGTGTAGTGTCTATTCTTATCAGTTTAATATCTGATATGTGGGTCATTGGTCCACTTTGATATTAAATTAATTTTTATATGGGGGATGACCTATCACAGTAGATTGCTACTAGGGCTTTCATGTGTCGCCTGTGTCTTGCACTATAGTATAGGCCTGGCACACCCTTATCCAAGCAAAGTAAACTTTAGATCACCCTTATCCAAGCAAAGTAAACTTTAGATCGCATCTACATCCACCACTCTTATAAAACTTATGATCACCATTAATATCTTATATTATAAAAAATAATACTATATCTTATATTGACATGAATTCATGATAAAATAAAATTACTTTTCATTTTAATTTTTCATTTAATAATAAAAATTGACATATATATATTATCACTAAACATATTATTTAAATTGTATAAGATTCTCGTGCATCGCACGGGTATTGTACTAGTTAAATATATAAAAAACAATTTCATGAAAGTAATCTTCTAGAATACATTTTTATAAATTAAACTTGGAACAACCTCATAAGAATATTAATTTAACTTTTTCAATTTAAAATGATCAAAAGTGCATAAGAATATTAGTGTTCTACTTCTATTAAGAATTATGAATTTGAGAGTATATATTTATCAAAATATTTAAAATTAAGAACAGAATGATAGATAATATTTTCTAGACATATCAAGTAGAATCATTTTAAAATAAAAATAATGGATGATATTTCTTACGCATATCAGGTAGAGATATTCTACAATAAAAATATATATTTTATATATTTTGAAAACAAGAATTTTAAAATTAAAAAAGTTTAATTTCTTAATAATTAATATTCATGGATTTAAAATTTAAATTGATTTTAAGATAAAAAATTATAATCTATAATAATTAATGATATATAAATTAACATAAATACTACTTTATATATAATAATTATATAAATTAATTAATTAATTAATATATATATTAAAATGATAAAAATATTTTAATATTTATTAAATAATAAAAATAATAAAATGATAAATAATTATCAGATTATAAAATGAAATTATTTGAAATTTTTAGATTTTTTTAGGTTTTTTAATTTTTTAAAATTTTAAAATAATATTTAAAATAAAAAAATTAATTCAAAAAATTAATTAATTAAAATTTTTAAATTTAAATTGTAATTTTATATATTTTATTTTGATATTATTTAAGGAAGGAAAATTTAGATTTATATAAATAATTTTATTATTTTCTTTTATAAATTTGGATTTAAGTGAGAAATTCGGGATTAAATCCCAATTCCTCTGCCCGAGCCCTAAACTGTCGCCCCGCCGGAAGCGGAGGAGCCGCGCGTCCAGTGGCTCCAGTGCCGTCCGGCGAAGCTTCCAGCGACGTCAGAGGCTTCCAGCGACGCCGATGAGTCTCGCAACACCTTCGGCGCCGCAGCGCAGCCTGGAGCTTACCTTCACTGTTGCCTCCTTGTGTTGATGCTGCTCACCACCGGCACTCTTCCTTTCTCTTATAGTGATTTTTTCTTTTTTTTTAATGAGAGACAGACTGGAGCAGGACACGCACGATTCCTTTGTCGCGCGCGTCGTGCGCGATTTGCTGTTGCACGATTCTCGTTGTCGCCGCGTGTCGCACGCCGTGACACTGCGGCCGCACTCACGAAATCTATGGGTTGATGGTGTCGGTTTCGGCGTACCAGTGGAATGGTAATTTCCGCTGGTGCCGCCCGAAACATAACGACACCTCAATCCATGAACAATAGCTTGATGTCATCAGGGATGCAATTCTGCAAGTCAATATAACACTTGCTATCACAGTTCTTCATCCCACTAAATGATGTATGACAATTGCAATCACCAATATGCTATCGTTCTAGTGCAATGACAGTATTGCCCCCGGGGTTATGGTGCAGCGGTAAGGTACCTAGTTGTTAACTCAGGCATCTGTGGTTCGATCCCCAGCTACGGCGCATTTTGCAGGAATTTTTCCTCCAAATGGGGCGCGAATCCTGGGACGTTAGGCTTCTAGATTGCCACTGCGAGCGCTTCCCGATTTACCCTGGCGACTGATGGGAAACTTCTGTGGGGCCGGATCGGTCATCTCAGGTTTAATTTGTCTGCTGCCTGATTCATTATTTTTTTTTAGTGCAATGACAGTATCATTGGCAATAGGGGGCAACCGTGCAAGACAACCTTGATCAACAGAGACATTTACTGTCCCACCTATCAATGGAAATCAGCTATAGTTCTTTTTTTGGCCTCTAGAAATAGATAAGTTGTTATGCTCCTTCCAACAAAGAACTTGCCCACCAACCTTCCTCTGGATAAGCGCGACGCATTTTCCCCCATCGATTCACACGTACTTTGCCAATATGATTGCATGAACAAGCCTCCCTTGCTCTGCTCCTTCGAGCGAAGCCCCTTCTTTCAAATGCGATGCAACTTTTTGATGGCCCATCAGGACGGTTTCTTAATTTATTTCGATAATAGATAAAAAAATTTCATGAACCGATCTTTCTCAATTTGATTATTATCTAATTTATCAATTTTTATTTTAATTTTTCAAGCGAAGCTCCTGTCCCCTCCTTTTGATGGGAATTTGTAAAGAGACAAGTAACAGACATGCGCTTACCTTCAGCTGCCACCAAGAGAGCCTGGCTCTGTTCTTCATCCGAGGAAGCCTCTGACACACCATCATCCGCCCTAGTTAAATCTGCTCCAAGTCCAAGATGAACAATAATATCTTAAACAATCACAGTGTAAAAATTAAAGAACATCAAACGTACAGTCCTGCTTTTATGTATTAACGAAACATCTGTTTAATCTTGCTTTGGTCCGTCCTCTCACGCACCAATTATAATATTCAAATTATTAATTTTTATAATTTATTTTCTCTATATTATTTGGGATGGATTGATAGACCGAGTGAATAATTTTTTATGAAAAATATTATTATTTTTATGTTCTTAATAAATCTTAACTATTATAATATGTATATTTTAATTCTAATTAACATTAATAATATTATATTATAACAGCTGTCATATGAGTTATACTACTCGTTACAAATAGTAACACGTATGAGTTATACTACTCGTTACAAATAGTAACACCACCCTGTATACAATTTATTTTTATCAATACTATTAAAATAATTACAAAATCGTAATATCATAACTATGTAATTATAAAAATTATTTTTACCTTAACTATTCTCCTAAAATTTGTCATAGGGATATGGAGAGAGATTAAAGAGTATTTAGGTGAGCTTTTATTTCTTGAAAAATAATTTTTATAGAGATTATCTTGAAGTCAGTAAGAAGCTAAAGTATAAAATATTTAGAAATAAAAACTTAAGCAGATACAAAGTAAAATTTAAATATTTGGTAAATAATTGTTTTCAAACTTAATTTTTAGTTAAATGATAATAATATCCTTAAATTATATAAATTAATTTTTTAATTATCTAAATATAATTTTGATGCATCATCAATAATATTTTATATATATTATTATATTTTGAATATTATATCAAAGTTATTTTTTTAATAATATATATGTTTAAAAAAATATAAAATTAATAAAAAGAAATATATATATAAAATGACAAAATTTATATAAATTTATAAAAATAAGTATAAAAAATTTTGAAAATATAAATTATATAAAAATATAAAATTTTATTTAAAAGTACGATGATAATTATATAAAATGATAAATTTATTAAGAATATAAATATTTACTTTTAATTCTAGAAAAAAAAAACATAGAAGCACAAATAAGCTCACCTGGAGAGCCCCAACCCATTAGATGCTGGAGCGAATGACGATTCCTCTCTGCTACCCTCTTTCTCCAAGGTCCGGGTCCCAACGAAGCCTCTTCTTCCGCCATGCCTGCATGCACTTGATGCCCTGCCGGTGAGTGGCGCTTCTGTCATAAGGACATAATATATATAGCCAACTGGATTCGATTTATCCCGGAAGAGGCAAAGTGATCTTCAGGTCCTTTGCGTATTGTTTTGGTGATTGAGAAAGCAACCTTCAAATGATCCTGTATTTTAAAACTCATAAAAAGAAAGCTATCCCTAACGCTGGTAAATACTATACCATTAATAACGGGATGGCTATGTTGGATTTTTTATATAATGGACTAATATAAATCATTTTTATTATAATTTTATTTGATTCTAGATTAATTAGATATCAAATTATATGGATATGGTGTTGTTTGGTTATTATTATTGGGCTTAGCTATAATGGGTAGGCTTGACCCATTTTTCCTAATCTGCAGAGCCCCTACTCCTAACCCTAGTTAAAGTGGTCGGTTTTTTTTATCAAAGGGCGTACCCAAGTATTGATATTTATCAAAAGACGTACCATGGTTTCATTTTTACCAAAGGGCACACCCATTTTAGTGAACTTCTTCTTATATCCCTCTCACCAAGTACTGTCTTTTTCTTTCTCTTTCTCAGTAACAAATTCCGAGACATCTGAACATGTTTTTTTCAGACTTTTCATTATTAATCGGCTAAAAAACGTAAGGTAAAGAAAGAAAAAATATTTCAATTAAAAAAACATATCTTCCAACGTGATTTCAAAAATATAAAGAGATAATTTTTAATATTTAATTAATATAAATTAATATATTAAATAATATTTAATAAATATATTAATATATTAAAAAACCTATCAAAACACGAAATTTCATATTCAAACGCAAAGCCTGAAATCACGCTAGGAGGGCCTGAAGTCATCTGACATCAGGCCATCCTTAGGCCTAAAGTCATCTGACTTCAGGCCCACGCTGCGTGGGCCTGAAGTCAGATGCACTGAAAAAAATTTTATTTTAAAAATATTTTTTATAATATTAATCATGATTTATTAAATTAAATAAAAATATCAATAGTTCTAGGAGATGATATTTTTGGTGTCCAAACTTCTAATGATTATAAATTATGTTGCAATAGGAGTTTTTTAGGTCTATCAGTGGGTTTTCACCAAAAGCCACTGATGGACCTAGGATATTTGGATTTCTTAAAACCCAGTATCAATAGTTAGAGTTGAGCTAGGAGATGATATTTTTGGTATCCAAACTTCTAATGATTATAAATTATGTTGCAATAGGAGATTTTTAGGTCTATCAGTGGGTTTTCACCAAAATCCACTGATGGACCTAGGATATTTGAATTTCTCAAAACCCAATATCAATAGTTAGAGTTGAGCTAGGAGATGATATTTTTTGTGTCCAAACTTCTAATGATTATAAGTTATGTTGCAATAGGAGTTTTCTAGGATAAATCAGTGGGTTTTGGTGAAAACCCACTGATAGACCTAGGATACTTGGATTTCTCTATACTTGATATCTCTATTTAGAATTTACTTATGAGATATTATTTCTGATGTACAAACTTAGTATCAATAATTTTTAGTTATGTTCTCTAACCGTATCAGTTGGCACATAAAGATATATAAATATGACTGCATCTTGGGTACAAACATCTCTTTTAACATGGTTTCAAAAATATAAAGAGATAATTTTTTATATTTGATTAATATAAATTAATATAATAAATAATATTTAATAAATATATTAATATATAAAAAAACCTATCAAAACACGTGATTTCAGATTCAAACGCAGGACCCGAAGTCACCCTAGGAGGGTCTGAAGTCATCTGACTTTAAGCTCTGCGTGCACTCAAAAAAATTTTATTTTTAAAATAACTTTTTTATATATTTAATCATGATTTATTAAATTAATTATTTATAGGGTTGAAATTCTTCTATTGTAAGTGGTTTAACTTAAGTTCCTCGCATGATTCCGATTTGCTCTGCTCTTTATTCACTAACAACATTCATCATTTTTTTTTCTATCAAGTATTTTGGTTGATCCTATTTCAGTAAATCATATGTGACTTACATAGTAATCTTTACTAACTTATCCTTTTATGGTCAATCAGGCCTCTGGAAATCTATCAGTGGAGCAGGGCCTGAAGTCATTTGACTTCAGACCCTACGTGGGGCTTGAAGTCAGATGATTTCAGGCCCTCCTAGGGTGACTTCAGGCTCTGCATTTGAATCTGAAATCACGTGTTTTGATAGATTTTTTATATATTAATATATTCATTAAATATTATTTATTATATTAATTTATATTAATCAAATATAAAAAATTATCTCTTTATATTTTTGAAATCATATTGAAAGAGATGTTTGTGCCCAAGATGCAGTCATATTTATACATCTTTCTGTGCCAACTGATACGGTTAGAGATCATAACTGAAAATTATTGGTACTAAGTTTGCACATCAGAAATAACATCTCCTAAGTAAATTCTAAATAGAGATATCAAGTATGGAGAAATCCAAGTATCCTAGGTCCATCAGTGGGTTTTCACCGAAACCCACTGATTCATCCTAGAAAACTCCTATTGCAACATAATTTATAATCATTAGAAGTTTGGACAAAAAAAATATCATCTCCTAGCTCAACTCTAACTATTGATATTGGGTTTTGAGAAATCCAAATATCTTAGGTCTATCAGTGGATTTTAGTAAAAACCCACTGATAGACCAAAAAATCTCCTATTGCAACATAATTTATAATCATTAGAAGTTTGGATATCAAAAATATCATCTCCTAGCTCAACTCTAACTATTGATACTGGGTTTTGAAAAATCCAAATATCCTAGGTCCATCAGTGAGTTTTGGTGAAAACCCACTGATAGACTAAAAAACTCCTATTACAACATAATTTATACTCATTAGAAGTTTGGACACCAAAAATACCATCTCCTAGAACTATTGATATTTTTATTTAATTTAATAAAACATGATTAAATATTATAAACAATATTTTTAAAATAAAAAAATTTTCAGTGCACGCAGGGCCTGAAGTCAAATGACTTCAAGCTCTCCTAGCGTGATTTTAGGCCCTACATTTGAATATGAAATTATGTGTTTTGATAGATTTTTTTATATATTCATAATATTATTTAATATATTAATTTATATTAATCAAATATTAAAAATTATCTCTTTATATTTTTGAAATCACGTTGGAAGAGATATTTTTTTAACTGAAATATTTTTTCTTTCTTTACCTTACGTTTTTAGCCGATTCCATAATATATTATTTTAAAATGAAAAGTCTAAAAAAAACATGTTCAGATATCTCGGAATTTATTACTAAAAAAGAGAATGAGAAAGACAATACTTGGCAGGAGGGGTATAAGAGGAAGTTCACTAAAATGGGTACGCCCTTTGGTAAAAATGAAACTATGATACGCCTTTTGGTACATACCAATTCTTGGGTACGCCTTTTGGTAAAAAGCCTTAAAGTGGTTGTTGTTGGTGCCGGAAGCACCATATCAAACCTTGTTTTGATATTGGCAAAGGGTTCAAAGTTAAGTAGTATTGGTGCTCTAACGTTGTTACTCAAGTGTGCAGGAAAAGTCCTAGGAACACTAGGCATGAAGTCCTGGTTCTATGAATTGGGCACTAAGTTCTGGCCGCGGGCTGGGTAACTAAGTCCTGACATAGGGTTGGACACTAAGTCCTGGCCGAGGGCTGGGCACCGAAGACCTGGTTCGAGGAATTGGGCACTAAGTCCTAGCCGAGGGCTGGGCACCGAAGACCTGGTTCGAGGAATTGGGCACTAAGACTTGGTCGCGGATTGGGTACGAAGACCTGGTGAGTAAAGCTGGGCAAAAGTCCAACCAGAAGAGCCGGTTGGCAACAAGTAAATTCTCCTGAGAGGAGTAGGTGAGGACGCGTTCCCCGTCGAGGGAACATTAGGCGTCGGTTAGACCTAGGGTTCCATTTGGGAGACTCGAAGTCAGAACCAAGACAGCTACGGATGTAAATATTGACTAATACTCTTGCGTTGTTGTTTTGGAACTAACCTTGGTTGTAGGGACCGAAGGAGTGTATTTCTGCAGCTCAGAACGCCCCAAAGGAAAGGGGTAGGCAACTGGGTTAGGCGCCCGGGAGGTCCCGGGCGCCCAAGGTCAAGGCCAAATACAACAAAAAGCAAGACTGCTTCGAAATCACACTGGGTTAGGCGCCCAGGAGGTCCCAGGCGCCCAAGGTCAAAGCAAAACAAGTCATCGAAGCAAATCAGCCACGAAGCCATTAGACCAGGTCAACCTAGGCGCCCGAGAGGTCCCGGGCGCCCCAGTCTGACCAGGGGTCGAATCAAAGGGGATAAGCGCTGACCAAGCTTCGGATAGAGGTTCTCGGATCTGAAGGCACGTGTCAGGCGCCCCCAGCGAATTAGGCGCCCCCAGGAGCACTATAAAAGGGTGCTCGACCCCAAGGCTTCACAACAACTACTTTCTAACGCTCCAAAGTTTTTCGTTCAAGTGCTACGACCGGGCAAACTCCGACTTCGAGATTCCAGCGCCGACGACGACCCTCTGCTCTAAAATACGATCCACATCGGGCGTCGATAACGAAAAGTGTAGCTATTTTCATTTACTGAAATATTCTTGTACTTAAACTTGTAAACCTTTTGCGCGATTATAGAATTGCCCAAAGTAAATAGTCAAGGACCGTGGGCCTTGGAGTAGGAGCCGACCGCGACTCCGAATCAAGTAAAAATCTACTTGTGTTCCTGTGTGATTGATTTGTTTCCGCTGCATTTACTCTTTTCTTAATCCGAAAAAGTTTTAACGATATTCACCCACCCTCTATCGTTTTTCTCGATCCAACAGTTGTTGCCCCATTGAGATAGTATATGTTAGCGCCGGAAGCACCAAAGTTAAACCTTTGTTTTGATAATGGCAAAGGGGTTAGAAGTAAAGATTTGGTTGTGATCTAACAAGCTTATTAAGTGTGCAGGAAAGTCCTAGGTACACTAGGCACTAAGTCATGATTCTATGAATTGGGCACTAAGTCCTGGCCGTGGGTTGGGCAACTAAGTCTTGACGTAAGGTTGGGCATGAAGACCTGGTGAGTGAAGCTGGGCACTAAGACCTGATCGAGGACTAGGCACCGAAGACCATGTGAGTGAAGCTGGGCACGAAGACCTGATCGCGGATTGGGCACGAAGACCTGGTGAGTGAAGCTGGGCAAAAGTCCAACTGGAGGAGACGGTTGGCAAAAAGGTAAATTCTCCCGAGAAGAGTAGATGAGGACGCGTTCCTCGTAGGAGGAAACATTAGGCGTCGGTTCAACCTAGGGTTCCATTTGGGAGACCCAAAGTCAGAACCAAGACAGCTTAGGCTGTAAATCATTGTTAATATATCATTTGTATCTGCTTTGTGTGTTTTGGAACTAACCCTGGTTGTAGGAACAAAGGGATGAAGTTTCTGCATTCAAGCGCTTCAATGGAGTGAGGCGCCTCACTGGGCTTGGCGCTTGTATTGACACAGGCGCCCCAGTGCAAGGCCAATCCAGCCATTCGAAGCAAACTGCCTCTGGACCAAGTCAAGTGAGGCGCCTGTGTTAACACAACTGCCCCAGTCAGCTCAGGTGCCTCAATGGAAGGGGATAGGCGTTGACCAAATCTGCGGATTGGAGTTCTCGTAGGATAGGCCACGTGTCAGGCGCCCCCTTCGATATAGGTGCCCCACTGACTACTATAAAAGGGGGTTCACTCCCAAAGCTTCTACATCAATTGCTTTCAACACTTACGCTTAAGCGCTCCGCTCCGACAAGTTCCGTACTCGTGATTCAAGCGCTGACGACGACCCACTGCTCCGGAAACTTCCAACCTCTCCGATCGTCGGTAAACGCTAATTTTTGTTAAGTGTTGTAATTGTTTTTCAATTCTATATTTGTACTCTCGACTTGTAATCTTTTACGAAAATATAGAATTGCCCATCGTAAACGGTCAAGGACCGTGGGCCTTGGAGTAGAAGCCGACCGCGACTCTGAACCAAGTAAAAACAAATCGTGTTAGCGATTGGTTTTTATTTTCCGCTGTGCAATTACTCATCGCTTTCCGAAAGAAGTTTACGATCAATATTCACCCCCCCTCTATCGATTCAAGACGATCCCACAAGTGGTATCAGAGCGGGTGGCTCAAACTTGGTGCAACCACCAGTTTGAGAATTTTTTTTTGAATTTACGAATTTTAAGTTTTTCTTTCGCTTGAATTTTCTCGTTAATCGAGGTTGGTGCAACACCACTCGATCTTTTTCCGCTATAAACTTTCTTCCCGTTCTACTAATCCAAGACTCAGTCTTGGAACTAGTTTTTTTGTTAATTCTTTTTCAAAAACTTTTAATGGCCATGCAAGAGGGATACAGCACCGTCGGACCCCCTCTTTTCAGTGGAGAAGATTTCTCCTACTGGAAAAGCAGGATGGAAGTCCACCTGAAAACTCAGGTGGACATGTGGATAATTATCCAGTCTGGGCTGGTAATTCCCAAAAATACACAAGGCGTGGTGCAACATTATACTGAGTGGGATGGCCCTTTGAAGAAGAAATCAAGCTGAAGAAAGGAAGATCCAGCAGAACCTTCAACGAGCTCGAAAAGCAAGACCAACGTTACTTGCTACGAATGCAACAAAAAGGGACACTTCAAGTCAGAGTGCCCTAACCTGAAGGAAACCAAGAAGGTGCGCAGAAAGAAGGCCCTTCAAGCCACCTAGGGCGAATCATCTTCTGAAGAAGAAGAAGAAGAAGTCCCGCATGCGAATCTACTCGCCCTAACCGCCTCAGAAAATGTCGACTCCGGATCAGAATCGGAACTAGACGACGGAAGACTCACAATCTCGGAGAGCGGGCAAATCACTGTAAGAGGTTACTCAGAATATGAATTGTCGAAATTAATTTCTTATTTGTCTCGTAACCTAGCTAAATCCAAAATCCGGGTTGAGTCCCTCCGACAGGAAGTAAAACGCCTGAAAGAGGAAGTCGACTCGAGATCCTTGACCGAGCAAATTCAAGAAGGAAACTCAACTCAAGTCCAAAAGCTTGAGGAAGAGAAATCCTCCTTAAAAACTCAAGTCAAGGAGCTCAGAGTGGCATTAGAACGGTTCACTTCGAGTTCCAAGGGTCTTGACATGATCCTTGGAAAGCAGAAGTCCGTACTCAATCGATCCGGACTCGGTTATTGAACTAAGTCGAGACAACGTTCATATTATTCTGTATTGAACCAACCTAGAACCCTAGTCCAAGCATGGGTCCCTAAGCTATGTTTAAATAAACAAGCTGGACCAAACCAGTATTGGATCCCCAAGGATAAGATTCACATCTTGCCTAACCCTTATCGAGGCTATAGTAAAGGGGGAGCCAATATAATAACCATATTTATAGTTAGGTAATTGCTTGCTTGCTTGTCTATTTTCTTTCTGTAATATTTTTTTATCATGCTTAGACTTAGGATTGGTTAGATTAAGGACAAATGATTAAGTTGAAATTTGAACAACATAGTATTTGGTGGAGGTGAGATGATAGTACGTTAGGGAAGCCTTTCTGGTAGAACTAGCCGAAGCTACCGATCCAAGACCCAAACTAGTTAGACCAAAATCTTTCAAGTAGTAACTTGAAGATGAATTTTCAGTAAAAGGCTTAGTCAAGGAAAGGGTTGTTGCTCCAATAAGGCTACGGCCAAAGAAGGCCTTGTGCCTCACCAAGACCTGGAAGTCAATTACTGAAAATCAAATTCACTTTACTGTTTGTTAAATTTGAATCTAACACAAATCTCAATTAATCTTAGATTTAACATATTTTTTAAATCAATGAACCTAACTTTATAAATTTTTAAAAATTAATTCAATGTCTTCAAAATTAATCACTTTTTCAAAATTAAAATATTTATTTTTTTTAAAAACCTATCTCACAAAACCCATAAGGTTAACATATTTTGATAACATTAGACTGGGTGAGACAGACTAGGCAGTGAAATTCAATTTAGGCTATCCTTACTTCTATTGGACCCAACTCAATAAATACTTTATGTGTAGGAATATAAAGATTTGGACCAGTGGATGTTGGATAGCGGGTGCAGGAATATAAAGATTTAGACCAGTGGATTTGTATAGCGGGTGCTCCAGACACATGACTGGAGACAAATTGAAATTCACCAAAATCAAGTTCAAGAACCTAGGCTCAGTAGCATTTGGCAACAATGCTACACTCAAAGTAATTGGGTCAGGTAACAATGAACTTAAATCTGATTTTATTATTAAGAAAATACTCTTGGTTGAAAATTTTAAGTTTAATTTGCTTAGTATTAGTCAGCTCTGTGATACTTGTTACATAGTTGCTTTCACCAACTCTGACTGCCTGATTAGGAACCTCCAAGACTCAGAAATAATGCTTAAGGGTACTAGAAAAAACAATGTTTACACTATTAATCTACCCTTAATACCAAAATGCTTCTTGACTCAATTAGAAGAATCCAACCTGTGGCATAGGAGACTATGTCACACTCATGTTAAACTAATTTCCAAAATTACCCAACTTGGTTTAATTAAAGGTGTACCAAAAATCAAGAATTTTGAAAACACAATCTATAATTCATGTAAACAAGGTAAATAAATTAAGTCTACTCATAAACCAATTCAATCAGACTTAACCCAAACCACACTTGAGCTCCTGCACCTTGACCTATTTGATTCACATGGAACCAAGTCACTAAGCGGGAACCGGTACTGCTTAGTAATTATTGATGATTACTCTAGATTTACCTGGGTCAGGTTCCTGAAAACTAAGGATGAAACCTTGAATCTATTTATCGACTTATGCAAAATAATTGAAAACCAAAATGATACTAAGATTAAGAGAGTAAGGAGTGATCACGGGGGAGAGTTTGAAAATCAAAGGTTTGAGAAATTCTGCAAAATAAATGAGTATATTCATGAGTTTTCCTGTCCTAGAACCCCCCCCCCCCAACAAATGGGATAGTGGAGAGAAAAAATAGAACCCTTCAAGAAGTCGCTAGGACCATGTTGAATGAATATAACCTAGCTAACCAATTTTGGGCAGAAGCAGTAAGTATGACATGCTACATCCAAAATAGGGTCCTAATTCAAAAGGCATAATAAAACCCCTTATGAACTATATTATCATAAACTGCCTAACCTACACTACCTAAGGGTCTTTGGGGTGCAAAGTCCATATCCTGAACACTAAGGACTACTTAGGTAAGTTTCAATCTAAGTCAACCCCAGGGACCTTCTTAGGATATTCAACAACTAGTAGGACCTATAGGGTTTATAATAAACAAACTCACAAAATTGAAGAAACTACTAACTTAATTTTTGATGAGGAAATTGAACCAAAAACTGATAATCAAAACTTGAACCAATCAAATATTAATCAGGGAGACAGTGAACCAACAATTGAACCAACAATTGAACCACTGATTGAACCCCTAAATGAACTAACCCTTGAACCAACTACTGCGGTATCAACCGAACCAATAACTGAACCGACCCAAGTAGTTGAACCAAACACTGCACCGAACCGTCCAGCCGGACCTGAGGCTGAACCTAGTTCTAGAAGAACCAAGAAACCCAGACTCAATCACCCTTCTGATCAAATTATGGGTGATCTAACCTTGGGAGTCAGAACTAGGTCTTCGTATAGAAATCTTAGTCAGATCGCATTAATTTCAAAATTTAAACCTAAGACTATAGATGAAGCCCTACCTGACCCTGATTGGATCATAGCTATGCAAGAAGAGTTAGCCCAATTTGAAAGAAACCAAGTCTGGGAACTAGTACCCAAGCCTGAGGGTAAATCCATTATAGATATTAAATGGGTGTTTAGAAACAAACTAAATGATCATGGGGAAATTGTTAGAAATAAATCCCGCTTAGTAGCTAAAGGGGTTAGTCAGGTCGAAGGGTTAGACTATGATGAAACCTATGCCCCAGTAGCCAGACTTGAGTCAATTAGAATGTTGTCAGCCTTTGCAACCCATAGAGGGTTTAAGCTATATCAGATGGATGTCAAGTCTGCCTTTTTAAATGGATTTATTAAAGAAGAAGTTTATGTAGGACAACTCCCAGGATTTGAGGACCTAGAAAAACCTGACTATGTTTTTAAACTTAGAAAAGCACTTTATGGGTTGAAACAAGCACCTAGGGCATGGTATGAACGATTATCAACCTATATAATTTCTAAGGAATTTAACCAAGGTCAAATTGACTCCACCACTTTTGTTAAAACCTTAGAAAAAGATATTTTAATTGCACAAATTTATGTTAATGATATAATTTTTGGATCCACCAACTCTAACTTTCTAAAAGAATTTGTAAAAATAATGGAAAGTGAATTCGAAATGAGCTTGGTAGGCGAGCTCAACTTTTTCTTAGGATTACAAATTAAACAGACTAAAGATGATAATTATGTTCATCAATCCAAGTATGCTAAAGAGTTAATAAAGAAATTCAAAATGGATAATTTCAAAAGCTTAAGTACCCCTATGGCTACAAATGTCAAAATTGATAATAACCCTGAAGGTAAGCCTGTAGATCTTAAGTTATACAGAAGTATGATTGGTAGCTTACTCTACTTAACCGCTAGTAGACCTGATATCCTATTTTCTGTAGGAATGTGTGCTAGGTACCAAACTTGTGCTAAGGAATCCCACTTAGCAGCCCTAAAAAGAGTACTTAGGTACATTAAGGGTACCCTAAATGTAAGGATTTGGTATCCTAGGACTTCCACTTTTGAATTATCAGGATATTCTGCCTCTGACTATGCTGGGTGCAAGTTAGATAGAAAGAGTATAAGTGGAAGTTGCCAACTTTTAGGACATAGTCTAGTCAGCTGGTGTAGTAGAAAGCAACACTACATAGCCTTATCCACAACCGAAGCAGAATATGTTGCCCTAGGAGAGTGTGTGGCACAACTCTTATGGATGATGCACACTCTTAAAGATTTCCAGCTTGACTACACCCAAACTCAAGTCTTTATTGATAGCATTAGTTCAATCAATTTGACTAAGAACTCAATTCAACATTCCCGAACAAAACATATAGAAGTTAAACATCATTTTGTAAGGGATCATGTAGCCAGGGGTGAAATAGTACTTAAGCATGTGGACTCGAAATCCAACTTAGCTAACATTTTTACCAAACTCTTACCTGAATCCGAGTTTAGCTCACTAAGAAGACAATTAGGGTTGTGCTTAGTAAAATATGACTATTCTATGTTTTTTAAAAATTTGTTTTCCTATTTGTTTATATTTGTTTCAAAAATTAGAAATTTGAAAAATCATTTCATTATCAAGTTTTTTAAATTTAAATGATTTCTGACTTAGTTTTTATAAAAACTTATCCCATTCAAAACTAGGGTTTTTGCGTAAATGGACTTAGCTTAGGCCCTAACCCTAGAACGACATGCACCTATAGATCTAGAAGCCAGCATCTCACAAGCACCTTAGGGTACTTTTGATTGATAACCTAGATTGGGTTGAGATGCTTAGGTCTATGCCTTGATTCAAGATGCTTTAAGTCAGTGCATCTGCAGTAATTGGGGCAATAAATACAACTTGAACAGCAATCAGGTTAAGTGTCAAGCTTAGAAAATCTAACTTGATGAGATCACATAACTTGACTAACCCTAGTGAAAGCTACTATTTTATAACAGTTAGTAAGTAGCTAACTTGGTTAAACAAGACCCGAACAAGAACGATTCAATTTGGTTTGGTCCTTTTTCTTGCTTGAAAGTACTAGAGTTGGTTCAATACAGATTTTCAATTTGTCAAACTAGCTCTAATTCAAAATTGAATTGCAAAAGTCAATTTTTCTTGCTTATCATTTTTTTTGATATATGGCAACGGGGGAGAGAAATAGAAAAGAGAGAAATTTTCATTTTAAAAATTTTTTATCTCATTTTCACAAAAAACTAAGTATTTCTAAGTGCTTAAGAATGTTTTTGCTAAAGTACTTCAAAAACATTTGCTAAAATACTTCAAATGTTTTTTTAATGTTTCTAAGTGCTTTAAAATTGTTCTAAGCATTTTCAAAGTACGACTTTCAAAATTTCTAAATCGCTTCAAAATTATCTAAGTGTATTTATTTTGAAAATATTCCTAAAGAAAATTTTCCTTAGTAAACAAAATTTGTCTAAGCTAAACTCTTTTGAAATATTTTTTTTGGAAAATGTTTCTAAGTGAAATTAGTGTTAAGCAAATTTTTTTTTTCAAAAATTTTCTAAGTATGAAAAAATTGCAAAAACCTTTTGGAAAATTTTCTAAGTATGAAAAATAAATTTTCTAAGTATGAAAAAAATTTCAAAATCCTTTTGAAAAATTTTCTAAGTACGAAAAACTTGCAAAAATCTTTTGGAAAATTTTCTAAATGTTTTGAAAAACTTGCAAAACTTTTTGAAAATTTTCTAAGTATAGAAAGCTTACAAAAATTTGTTATCTATGGCTGCAAAACTTTTTCAAAGATTTTTTTTTATCTAAGTACAAATACTTCTGCACCCAGTCAAAATCTAAAGCACTTAGAAGGTTTACAAAAACCCACATATCATTGAAAAATTCAGGGGGAGAATATTCGTTTCAGGGGGAGAAAACTGGAATTTTTTAAAGTATTTCTTAACGGTTGTTTTTGCTTATTAGAAATGCTATATCTCTTTTTAACTTAACTTTTTGAACCGTGTTGTCATAAATTAAAATGGGGGAGATTGTTAATGCCGGAAGCACCAAAGTCAAACCTTTGTTTTGATAATGGCAAAGGGTTCAGAAGTTAAGATTTGGTTGTGATCTAATAAGCTTATTAAGTGTGCAGGAAAGTCCTAGGTACATTAGACACTAAATCTTGGTTCTATGAATTGAGCACTAAGTCCTGGCTGCGGGTTGGGCAACTAAGTCCTAACGTAAGGTTGGGCACGAAGACCTGGTGAGTGAAGCTGGGCACTAAGACCTGGTCGAGGACTGGGCACCGAAGACCTGGTGAGTGAAGCTGGGCACGAATACCTGATCGCGGATTGGGCACGAAGACCTGGTGAGTGAAGTTGGGTAAAAGTCCAACTGGAGGAGACGGTTGGCAAAAAGGTAAATTCTCCCGAGAGGAGTAGGTGAGGACGCGTTCCCCGTAGGAGGGAACATTAGGCGTCGGTTCGACCTAAGGTTCCATTTGGGAGACCCAAAGTCAGAACCAAGACAGCTTAGGCTGTAAATCATGGTTAATATATCATTTGTATATGCTTTATGTGTTTTGGAACTAACGCTGGTTGCATGAACGAAGGGATGAAGTTTCTGCATTCAGGCGCCTCAATGGAGTGAGGCGCCTCACCGCCTCACTCGGCTAGGCGTCTGTATTGACATAGGCACCCCAGTGCAAAGCCAATCCAGCCATTTGAAGCAAACTGCCTTTGGACCAAGTCAAGTGAGGCGCCTATATTAACACAGGCGCCCCAGTCAGCTCAGGCGCCTCAATGGAAGGGGATAGGCGCTGACCAAGTCTGCAGATTGGAGTTCTCGCAGGACAAGTCACGTGTCAGGCGCCCCCTTCGAAACAGGCGCCCCACTGACTACTATAAAAGGGGGTTCACCCTCAAGGCTTCTACATCAATTGCTTTCAACTCTTACGCTCAAGCGCTCCGCTTCGACAAGTTTCATACTCGTGATTCAAGCACTGACGACGACCCGTTGCTCCGGAAACTTCCAACCTCTCCGGTCGTCTGTAAAAGCTAATCTTTGTTAAGTGTTGTAATTATTTTTCAATTCTATATTTGTACTCTCGACTTGTAATCTTTTACGAAAATATAGAATTGCTAATCGTAAATGGTCAAGGATCGTTGGCCTTGGAGTAGGAGCTGACCGCGACTCCGAACCAAGTAAAAACAAATCGTGTTAGCGATTGGTTTTTATTTTCCGTTGTGCAATTACTCTTCACTTTCCGAAAGATGTTTACGATCGATATTCACCCCCCTCTATCGATTCAATATGATCCCACAGAATACACACCTTTTAGCAACTGACGGGGTGATAAAATGAGTTTCTCTCTGCCGCTTGGATTCTCTCATAGGATAGGAAAGCAAATAACTAATCAATCATGTACTCATCGATGTCTTCCACGCCAGGTAATTCTAACTGTCACGCCCCGAGACCCAGGAGCCGCTGATCCAATAGAAAAATCGGACAGCACCTCCCCTGTCCGGCGGACAATTTACACACACACAATATATATAACAGTCCACGCAATATATATTTGCACAACCACGCAGTTTAAAGGGCCACAGGCCTCAGATATAAGCAGAAACAACAGTTATATGATTATAACTATCGAAAAACCAAATCCGAACTCACCTGAGCTGCCAGGGGGCAGGAACAAAACCAAAACCAATCGAAGTCCAACATAGGACTCAAAAGTACAATACCATCAAATAAAACATGCATACATGTTCAAAACAAAATAGCGGAAGCATAGTAAATACTACAGGGTCCAAAACCGAAACAACGTAAGGTAAAACTAAACCGAGCTCCTCTGGAGCTGGGGACTGGCGGCTCGGGATCTCCTCGCAGATATCAACCTGAAATAAACATATATGGCAACGGGGTGAGTCCATAGCTCAGCGAATACCCAACAGATATGCATAGAAAGTTATACTAACAACAAGAGTTCCGCTAATACAGTCTCATATCAACAAGAGGGAAAGACTGGAACTGAAGATACTGGGTAGAAACATACCTGAATCCATCTAACCTGGAAAGAGGGTAATAAATACCAAAGGAAAACCAATAGGCATATAAACACAGATAACAAGTCTCCAGTATATGCGATGTCAAAACAAGTGCAAGAATTAAGTGCAGCAAACAATGCACGATGCAAAGTATGCACATGGTGCAATGACATGTGTCACCCCCTAGTCCCAGTCAGGATATCGTCCACGATGTCCGCGTGGGTAGAGCTGTGACAAACTGTACCCAGTCAGGACATGGTCCACAACGTCCGCGTGGGTCAGCATGCAACAATGCAAGGATGGTGCATGCCCCAAACATATAAAGCACCCTGATGCAATGACATGTGTCACCCCCTAGTCCCAGTCAGGATTGTCCGTAACGTCCGCGTGGGTAGAGCTGTGACAAACTGTACCCAGTCAGGACATCGTCCACAACGTCCGCGTGGGTCAGCATGCAATAATGCAGAGATGGTGTATGATAGATACACATACCTCCCTCCCAAGTCCTCAGTATACTAAGTCTCAGTCTGAAATCCTATAACAGGAAATACAGGTAACCTACAAGGTATACTGACCGGAAAACTACCAATCCCTCAAGGTCAAAGGCAGGAGCCAATACCACGATCTCTAGCATGCAAATAGATATGACAATACCTGAGACTGTATAGAACTAATAGCATAATAACTCAGGATTAAACAACAGGTATCCAGGACAGGCATAATAAACAGGATAACCCACAAGCA
>JAGFNQ010003323.1:197238-244115 GCA_024364735.1 Boesenbergia rotunda
TATCCAGAACAGGCATACTAACCAGGGATAACTAACAAGTATCCAAGACAGGCATAATAACCAGGGATAACTAACAAGTATCCAAGACAGGCATAATAACCAGGATAACTAACAAGTATCCAAGACAGGCATAATAACCCAGGGATAACTAACGAGTATCCAGAACAGGCATAATAACCAGGGATAAATAAACAAGTATCCATTACAGGCATAATAAACAAGGATAGCGTATGATCTTACTGCTATCTATAACAGGCTATGCATAACAAGATGACAATATCTAAAAGATAAGTCAAAGGGTACCCGCCTCCAAGAGTGAAAGTCCGTATCACAAGCAGAAGGAACCACCCGTCAATAATCCAATCAAGCTCCTGTATCAAGGATGCATTTCATTAGCTATTACATATAAATGGTAACTAGCTAATAAGTCCCTAAATCATATCAGGGTTAACCTATTCGTCCCCTTTCCTTTAATTACGTCTAATTAAATGATTTACCTAAGTTGGGTTGGAATTCCACCATCTAACCCAACTCACATTTCATCACCGAATCAAATACCCGACTATAATATATCAAGGTTGGGATTTACCCCAAGACATAGTGACATACTAACCCAATCAACACGGAGTTAAGCTCTCACAAGCAGATCAATGTATAGAAACTTACACCACCGAGGCAATCTATTCTCAAAGCTTCACACAGCCAAGAGTTCCAACCCAGATAACAACATTCCCTTCCCTGCAGCAACCCAGTTCATCGACTCAAATCAAACAAGCTGACCTACTCAAAATCATACACAATTAAATCACAAAATTAACAACTGGAAACAGCAACCCTCAAGGCAAACCCCACGGCTGAAATGAAATACTAAGCTTAACTCCACATAGATCAAACCAGCAACCCCATCTCAAGCAAATGCCAAAGGAAACCACAGCAACTATGCTTACCTAATGGTTGCCGATCAAAAATCCAACCCACAGTACGTCTCAAAATAAGGCTTACCTTTACTGAGCAATCTAAATCCGAAATCCTAGGAATTCTACAGCCATAAATTCAAAACCATGAAATCTACTCTTAGAATCAAATTCCAGAACTCGATTCGCAAACATAGAACAGTGGCGATAATGCGAGTCAAACAGGTACAAGCTCTATCGATCGACAAACCATTTCCAAAACCAATTTCCAATCCCAGTTCATTCAGATGCAAATGACTCGCCCGATTCATTACCTGCGTTGCGCCGGTGAGATCGCCCTTCCTCAGCTCTGGCGAGACCCGTCACCGTCGGGAGGGGATCTCCGGAACCTAGCTTGAGGCTGGCAGGCGCCGGCGGAAGAAGCAGCTAGGGCAAGGGCAGATCGACGGAGTAGGTAGTGGCGGCGTTTGTCGCCAATGCCGATCGAGATGGAGGGAGGCGAGGGAATCAAGTGGAGGTGGCGGCGGCTTGGGTTTTTTGATCGGGCAGCGAAGAAGGGAAGTGGCCGAAGAAACCAAGCCCTAGCAACCTTTTAAAGTTGGTCATTTGCATTTAAGCCCAAACCTACAAAGTTAATTCCAATGGCACCCCTAAGTTTGAAACTTTTTAGCAAACAGCCCCTTTTTCATTTAGTTTTAAATCTTTAATTTCCCTAAACCTCATCTAGATGTCGGGAAACCGTAGGACCTTTTCTGAAAAATTTTCCGGAGTGACACAAAAGTTTCGGATTTAACATCCTCCCCCACTAATAAAAATTTGGTCCCCAAATTTTCTCATTCTTCATACGGCACACACTAGCAGCTAAACATGTCCGTACTAATCATGAGTAATCACTTCGTCTGATACCCTATGGTTACACTATTACGGAGCAACTGGAATTATCAATCCAAAGGTTATCATCCAATAACCAGATACAACCGAACAACCATTCAATCATCACAACTATCCAGGGCACTCAATCCTTAGATCACTAGTGCCAAGTCTATACTCCGATCCTCGAACGTAAAACATAAAATCCATGAGTATCACTAAGTATCTCCAAGTCAATAACATCCTCCAAAACTACAAGTCATATACATATATCCTTCAATAGACCATCAGAAGATAATATATAATTTAAAGATGGCGCTAATCTGTCGTACCATATGCAACTATCCATAACAAAATTCTAATTAATAAATCCCAAAAGGATCCAATATCTACCCATGACCCATCCAAAAACTGCATATCTAGCAAGATTAGGTCTCACAATATCCATCAATAGAATCCACAAGCACAACACATCATAGATATTCGTCCATCTCATCCACCTCCCCCACCAACGAGAAAGTCCACGGTGATATCAACCTCATCGTCACGTGAACTAATAGGTCCACGATGGGAGTATAATAACTGAAAATCAGTGGACATCTTTGACCTCCTGATTAATGTCCAATTCTCAACGGAAGGTAAGGATACAGCTAACTCCACCTCCTCTGCACCCTAACGGGTCGTACATCTCAATGCACCATCGAGATTTTCCAACCATATACACTCAATCTATGAGTCAGAATCCCTCATAGAGTAGTGTAAGATCTAGCGAGTCACCCCGACCGTCGACTCGTAATCCAGTACAGTCTCATTCCTCCACTCCCTGGTCAAAACCCTCTAAGATCCTACTCCATAACAAGGAGCTAGAAACATGCTATCTCTCAGGAGTATCTAAACATACTCATGAAACAATTCCTTTATTTCCCAATGGGTCATCCTCGATATCATCTAGCCAAAGGTGGTCTAGTTTTATAAGTGATTTGCCTCCACGCATATCATAAGTCCGTAGGTACCTTTTTAGTTATTCAACCAAGTACAAGCAGTAACCCATAAGTGTCAAGCAACTAGCTTCACACTTTTCCATATTAGCCAAAATCATCTATTAACATGTACCTTCTAGGTCAACTACCAAGTACAAGTGATCCATGGTCAAAGTCCCCCAAGGAACAGATTGTATCAATCCTCTACTAATCGTAACAATATATAGATAATGTTACCCTACTGCATCAATGCAGATCATGTACTCAAAACATGACATCGAGCCTATCTATCCAGATATACGCAACATAAGAAAAACTTGTAGCTCCATGAGCTACTATGAATGGATCCAATAAAATGAGAGAATTTCTAACTATACATAAATATACAGGAATAACAACCTGATCCAATGACATGGAAAAAATTTCTAACCATACCTAAATATACATGAATGGTAGCATGATCCGATAACACGAGATAATTTCTAAATCATACCTAGATATACAGGTATAGTAACATAATCCCATAACATGTGAGAATTTCTAAATCATACCTAAATATACAGGAATAGTATCATGAGAGAATTTTCTACCCAATACCCAAATACACAGGTATAGTAACATGATCCAGTAACAAGAAAGAATTTCTATCCATCCTAACTAGGATAAGGGATACAAGAGATCAGAAGAAATACCTGTCGCCTGAAGAGGTCCCATCGCCAAGTCTCAAACAACCACATGGATAAAACCACTCCGAACAAATCCGAAAAGACTCGTAAAACCATTAGACACCGTAATCCACAAGTCCCGAAGGTATCCGAAACCTGAGCTCTGATACCAAAAATAAATTGTCACGCCCCGAGACCCAGGAGCCGCTGTTCCAATAGAAAATCGGACAGCACCTCCCCTGTCCGGCGGACAATTTACACATACATACAACATAATAGACAACCACGCAGTATATATTGGCCTCAGGCCTCCAAAATAGATAAACACAACCTAAAAGCATCAGACAACTAAGTAAATCATACCTGACTGCGGACCGGTCCGACTTACGACAAAACAACCAATACATAAACCCCTTAGGGTACAAAACAACACTCCCCAGACATATACAAATCCAATAAACAAATATAACACATAAGCACTACCAAGTACAAAACACACTATATCGTCGCGATGGGTAGGGACTGGCTGCTGGGCTCTTCTGGCGACTCCAAGTATTTCAACCTGAAATAAAAACATATGGCAACGGTGTGAGTCCATAACTCAGCGAATACCAACAGATATGCATAGTATGTTATAATAACAATAGAAGTCTACGCTGATACAGTCTCATATGAACAATAGGAAAGGGTATACTGAAGATACTGAATAAAATACATACCAGAATCCACCTATCCTGCAGAGGGTGACATAATCCCTAGGGAACAAGTATAACATATATCAAGGTATACAGGTATCCAGTATATGCATGTCAAACAAGTGCAGCAAATAAATGCAGCAATCAATGCACGATGCAAAATATGCACATGGTGCAATGTCATGGTCACCCCTGACGCCAATCAAGCCACCGAGACAGGCGATACTGTGTCGGCCGAGTGGGTAGAGCTGTGACACTGTACGCACCCTGTATCACTGCTCCTGAGTGACCGAGTGGACAGGATGCTGTCGGGGGACCGCCCCCCTACCCCATGTATATATGAGGGAGCGTCGCTCTCATCTCCTCTGGTCTATGGGAAGAGAAGGGATCTCCGCCTGCTACCACGCTCCGAAGCCACTACCCCTGAGCGGTCGAGCGGAGCAGTACAGAGCAAATGCACACATCCTACGGTATCCACTAACCCATGAGTGGCCGTGTGCGCATATCATGTACCGGAAGACGATAGGCTCAACCACAAGGGAGTCGCTGATCGCCGGCATGCAACAATGCAAGGATGGTGTATGATAGATACACATACCTCCCTCCCAAGTCCTCAGTATACTAGGTCTCAGTCTGAAATCCTATAACAGGAAATACAGTTAACCTACAAGGTATACTGGCCGAAAACTACAGATCCCTCAAGGTCAAAGGCAGGAGATACATCACGATCTCTAAGCATACATATAGATATGACACTACCTGATACTGTATGGAACTAACAGCATAATAACTCAGGGATAAACCACAGGTATCTAGGACAGGCATAATAAACAGGGATAGTCAACAATTATCCAGAACAGGCATACTAACCAGGGATAACTAACAAGTATCCAAGACAGGCATAATAACCAGGGATAACTAACAAGTATCCAAGACAGGCATAATAACCAGGGATAACTAACAAGTATCCAAGACAGGCATAATAACCCAGGGATAACTAACGAGTATCCAGAACAGGCATAATAACCAGGGATAAATAACAAGTATCCATTACAGGCATAATAAACAAGGATAGCGTATGATCTTACTGCTATCTATAACAGGCTATGCATAACAAGATGACAATATCTAAAAGATAAGTCAAAGGGTACCCGCCTCCAAGAGTGAAAGTCCGTATCACAAGCAGAAGGAACCACCCGTCAATAATCCAATCAAGCTCCTGTATCAAGGATGCATTTCATTAGCTATTACATATAAATGGTAACTAGCTAATAAGTCCCTAAATCATATCAGGGTTAACCCATTCGTCCCCTTTCCTTTAATTACGTCTAATTAAATGATTTACCTAAGTTGGGTTGGAATTCCACCATCTAACCCAACTCACATTTCATCACCGAATCAAACACCCGACTATAATATATCAAGGTTGGGATTTACCCCAAGACATAGTGACATACTAACCCAATCAACACGGAGTTAAGCTCTCACAAGCAGATCAATGTATAGAAACTTACACCACCGAGGCAATCTATTCTCAAAGCTTCACACAGCCAAGAGTTCCAACCCAGATAACAACATTCCCTTCCCTGCAGCAACCCAGTTCATCGACTCAAATCAAACAAGCTGACCTACTCAAAATCATACACAATTAAATCACAAAATTAACAACTGGAAACAGCAACCCTCAAGGCAAACCCCACGGCTGAAATGAAATACTAAGCTTAACTCCACATAGATCAAACCAGCAACCCCATCTCAAGCAAATGCCAAAGGAAACCACAGCAACTATGCTTACCTAATGGTTGCCGATCAAAAATCCAACCCACAGTACGTCTCAAAATAAGGCTTACCTTTACTGAGCAATCTAAATCCGAAATCCTAGGAATTCTACAGCCATAAATTCAAAACCATGAAATCTACTCTTAGAATCAAATTCCAGAACTCGATTCGCAAACATAGAACAGTGGCGATAATGCGAGTCAAACAGGTACAAGCTCTATCGATCGACAAACCATTTCCAAAACCAATTTCCAATCCCAGTTCATTCAGATGCAAATGACTCGCCCGATTCATTACCTGCGTTGCGCCGGTGAGATCGCCCTTCCTCAGCTCTGGCGAGACCCGTCACCGTCGGGAGGGGATCTCCGGAACCTAGCTTGAGGCTGGCAGGCGCCGGCGGAAGAAGCAGCTAGGGCAAGGGCAGATCGACGGAGTAGGTAGTGGCGGCGTTTGTCGCCAATGCCGATCGAGATGGAGGGAGGCGAGGGAATCAAGTGGAGGTGGCGGCGGCTTGGGTTTTTTGATCGGGCAGCGAAGAAGGGAAGTGGCCGAAGAAACCAAGCCCTAGCAACCTTTTAAAGTTGGTCATTTTGCATTTAAGCCCAAACCTACAAAGTTAATTCCAATGGCACCCCTAAGTTTGAAACTTTTTAGCAAACAACCCCTTTTTCATTTAGTTTTAAATCTTTAATTTCCCTAAACCTCATCTAGATGTCGGGAAACCGTAGGACCTTTTCTGAAAAATTTTCCGGAGTGACACAAAAGTTTCGGATTTAACATCCTCCCCCACTAATAAAAATTTGGTCCCCAAATTTTCTCATTCTTCATACGGCACACACTAGCAGCTAAACATGTCCGTACTAATCATGAGTAATCACTTCGTCTGATACCCTATGGTTACACTATTACGGAGCAACTGGAATTATCAATCCAAAGGTTATCATCCAATAACCAGATACAACCGAACAACCATTCAATCATCACAACTATCCAGGGCACTCAATCCTTAGATCACTAGTGCCAAGTCTATACTCCGATCCTCGAACGTAAAACATAAAATCCATGAGTATCACTAAGTATCTCCAAGTCAATAACATCCTCCAAAACTACAAGTCATATACATATATCCTTCAATAGACCATCAGAAGATAATATATAATTTAAAGATGGCGCTAATCTGTCGTACCATATGCAACTATCCATAACAAAATTCTAATTAATAAATCCCAAAAGGATCCAATATCTACCCATGACCCATCCAAAAACTGCATATCTAGCAAGATTAGGTCTCACAATATCCATCAATAGAATCCACAAGCACAACACATCATAGATATTCGTCCATCTCATCCACCTCCCCCACCAACGAGAAAGTCCACGGTGATATCAACCTCATCGTCACGTGAACTAATAGGTCCACGATGGGAGTATAATAACTGAAAATCAGTGGACATCTTTGACCTCCTGATTAATGTCCAATTCTCAACGGAAGGTAAGGATACAGCTAACTCCACCTCCTCTGCACCCTAACGGGTCGTACATCTCAATGCACCATCGAGATTTTCCAACCATATACACTCAATCTATGAGTCAGAATCCCTCATAGAGTAGTGTAAGATCTAGCGAGTCACCCCGACCGTCGACTCGTAATCCAGTACAGTCTCATTCCTCCACTCCCTGGTCAAAACCCTCTAAGATCCTACTCCATAACAAGGAGCTAGAAACATGCTATCTCTCAGGAGTATCTAAACATACTCATGAAACAATTCCTTTATTTCCCAATGGGTCATCCTCGATATCATCTAGCCAAAGGTGGTCTAGTTTTATAAGTGATTTGCCTCCACGCATATCATAAGTCCGTAGGTACCTTTTTAGTTATTCAACCAAGTACAAGCAGTAACCCATAAGTGCCAAGCAACTAGCTTCACACTTTTCCATATTAGCCAAAATCATCTATTAACATGTACCTTCTAGGTCAACTACCAAGTACAAGTGATCCATGGTCAAAGTCCCCCAAGGAACAGATTGTATCAATCCTCTACTAATCGTAACAATATATAGATAATGTTACCCTACTGCATCAATGCAGATCATGTACTCAAAACATGACATCGAGCCTATCTATCCAGATATACGCAACATAAGAAAAACTTGTAGCTCCATGAGCTACTATGAATGGATCCAATAAAATGAGAGAATTTCTAACTATACATAAATATACAGGAATAACAACCTGATCCAATGACATGGAAAAAACTTCTAACCATACCTAAATATACATGAATGGTAGCATGATCCGATAACACGAGATAATTTCTAAATCATACCTAGATATACAGGTATAGTAACATAATCCCATAACATGTGAGAATTTCTAAATCATACCTAAATATACAGGAATAGTATCATGAGAGAATTTTCTACCCAATACCCAAATACACAGGTATAGTAACATGATCCAGTAACAAGAAAGAATTTCTATCCATCCTAACTAGGATAAGGGATACAAGAGATCAGAAGAAGTACCTGTCGCCTGAAGAGGTCCCATCGCCAAGTCTCAAACAACCACATCGATAAAACCACTCCGAACAAATCCGAAAAGACTCGTAAAACCATTAGACACCGTAATCCACAAGTCCCGAAGGTATCCGAAACCTGAGCTCTGATACCAAAATAAATTGGTATCAGAGAAACACCGGAAAAAAAAAATTTCGCAAATACCCGAGGTATCTCGCAACCTGAGCTCTGATACCAAAATAAATTGTCACGCCCCGAGACCCAGGAGCCGCTGTTCCAATATAAAATCGGACAGCACCTCCCCTGTCCGGCGGACAACTTACACATACATACAACATAATAGACAACACACGCAGTATATATTTGGCCTCAGGCCTCCAAAATAGATAAACACAACCTAAAAGCATCAGACAACTAAGTAAATCATACCTGACTGCGGACCGGTCCGACTTACGACAAAACAACCAATACATAAACCCCTTAGGGTACAAAACAACACTCCCCAGACATATACAAATCCAATAAACAAATATAACACATAAGCACTACCAAGTACAAAACACACTATATCGTCGCGATGGGTAGGGACTGGCTGCTGGGCTCTTCTGGCGACTCCAAGTATTTCAACCTGAAATAAAAACATATGGCAACGGTGTGAGTCCATAACTCAGCGAATACCAACAGATATGCATAGTATGTTATAATAACAATAGAAGTCTACGCTGATACAGTCTCATATGAACAATAGGAAAGGGTATACTGAAGATACTGAATAAAATACATACCAGAATCCACCTATCCTGCAGAGGGTGACATAAGTCCCTAGGGAACAAGTATAACATATATTCCAAGGTATACAGGTATCCAGTATATGCATGTCAAACAAGTGCAGCAAATAAATGCAGCAATCAATGCACGATGCAAAATATGCACATGGTGCAATGTCATGGTCACCCCTGACGCCAATCAAGCCACCGAGACAGGCGATACTGTGTCGGCCGAGTGGGTAGAGCTGTGACACTGTACGCACCCTGATATCACTGCTCCTGAGTGACCGAGTGGACAGGATGCTGTCGGGGGACCGCCCCCCTACCCCATGTATATATGAGGGAGCGTCGCTCTCATCTCCTCTGGTCTATGGGAAGAGAAGGGATCTCCGCCTGCTACCACGCTCCGAAGCCACTACCCCTGAGCGGTCGAGCGGAGCAGTACAGAGCAAATGCACACATCCTACGGTATCCACTAACCCATGAGTGGCCGTGTGCGCATATCATGTACCGGAAGACGATAGGCTCAACCACAAGGGAGTCGCTGATCGCCGGCATGCAACAATGCAAGGATGGTGTATGATAGATACACATACCTCCCTCCCAAGTCCTCAGTATACTAGGTCTCAGTCTGAAATCCTATAACAGGAAATACAGTTAACCTACAAGGTATACTGGCCGAAAACTACAGATCCCTCAAGGTCAAAGGCAGGAGATACATCACGATCTCTAAGCATACATATAGATATGACACTACCTGATACTGTATGGAACTAACAGCATAATAACTCAGGGATAAACCACAGGTATCTAGGACAGGCATAATAAACAGGGATAGTCAACAATTATCCAGAACAGGCATACTAACCAGGGATAACTAACAAGTATCCAAGACAGGCATAATAACCAGGGATAACTAACAAGTATCCAAGACAGGCATAATAACCAGGGATAACTAACAAGTATCCAAGACAGGCATAATAACCCAGGGATAACTAACGAGTATCCAGAACAGGCATAATAACCAGGGATAAATAACAAGTATCCATTACAGGCATAATAAACAAGGATAGCGTATGATCTTACTGCTATCTATAACAGGCTATGCATAACAAGATGACAATATCTAAAAGATAAGTCAAAGGGTACCCGCCTCCAAGAGTGAAAGTCCGTATCACAAGCAGAAGGAACCACCCGTCAATAATCCAATCAAGCTCCTGTATCAAGGATGCATTTCATTAGCTATTACATATAAATGGTAACTAGCTAATAAGTCCCTAAATCATATCAGGGTTAACCCATTCGTCCCCTTTCCTTTAATTACGTCTAATTAAATGATTTACCTAAGTTGGGTTGGAATTCCACCATCTAACCCAACTCACATTTCATCACCGAATCAAACACCCGACTATAATATATCAAGGTTGGGATTTACCCCAAGACATAGTGACATACTAACCCAATCAACACGGAGTTAAGCTCTCACAAGCAGATCAATGTATAGAAACTTACACCACCGAGGCAATCTATTCTCAAAGCTTCACACAGCCAAGAGTTCCAACCCAGATAACAACATTCCCTTCCCTGCAGCAACCCAGTTCATCGACTCAAATCAAACAAGCTGACCTACTCAAAATCATACACAATTAAATCACAAAATTAACAACTGGAAACAGCAACCCTCAAGGCAAACCCCACGGCTGAAATGAAATACTAAGCTTAACTCCACATAGATCAAACCAGCAACCCCATCTCAAGCAAATGCCAAAGGAAACCACAGCAACTATGCTTACCTAATGGTTGCCGATCAAAAATCCAACCCACAGTACGTCTCAAAATAAGGCTTACCTTTACTGAGCAATCTAAATCCGAAATCCTAGGAATTCTACAGCCATAAATTCAAAACCATGAAATCTACTCTTAGAATCAAATTCCAGAACTCGATTCGCAAACATAGAACAGTGGCGATAATGCGAGTCAAACAGGTACAAGCTCTATCGATCGACAAACCATTTCCAAAACCAATTTCCAATCCCAGTTCATTCAGATGCAAATGACTCGCCCGATTCATTACCTGCGTTGCGCCGGTGAGATCGCCCTTCCTCAGCTCTGGCGAGACCCGTCACCGTCGGGAGGGGATCTCCGGAACCTAGCTTGAGGCTGGCAGGCGCCGGCGGAAGAAGCAGCTAGGGCAAGGGCAGATCGACGGAGTAGGTAGTGGCGGCGTTTGTCGCCAATGCCGATCGAGATGGAGGGAGGCGAGGGAATCAAGTGGAGGTGGCGGCGGCTTGGGTTTTTTGATCGGGCAGCGAAGAAGGGAAGTGGCCGAAGAAACCAAGCCCTAGCAACCTTTTAAAGTTGGTCATTTTGCATTTAAGCCCAAACCTACAAAGTTAATTCCAATGGCACCCCTAAGTTTGAAACTTTTTAGCAAACAGCCCCTTTTTCATTTAGTTTTAAATCTTTAATTTCCCTAAACCTCATCTAGATGTCGGGAAACCGTAGGACCTTTTCTGAAAAATTTTCCGGAGTGACACAAAAGTTTCGGATTTAACAGCTCCGATTGGGATTGGCCGATATATTTTTATTTAAGGCCAGAGGTCATATCTTGCACGTGTGTATGTATGAATGTTTTATATTATCCGCCGTACAGAGTAGATGTTGCCCGATTATTTATCAGGCCAACGGTTCCTCTCCAGGGGCGTGACACCACCACTATAGTCATGTGGTGCGCTCAACCTACATCCCCCATGTTCATGAGGAGGTGAAGTTGTGATGAGCGTCGTGGCAAGTTGGCTCGTCAGTGAATGAGATTTTGGCCTCGTCGAGGCAGCTATGATTCGTCAAGACAAAGTCGATGCCCAACTCATGGGCATTCCAAGCGACTAGAGGCAACGACAGGTACTCCTCCCCTACGGTCGGGTTTAATTTTGGCTTCTACAGTACACCGTCAACTCCCACAATGATCAACTAGCTGAAGGAAAAGGAGACTCAGAAGAGGGTCAAATCAAACAAATAAGATTTTGTTGCAATATCTAGGATTAAACCAAACAATATTAAGTTATATTTTGGCTTCTACAGTACACCGTCAACTCCCACAACTATTGACTAGCTGAAGGAAAAGGAGACTCAAAAGAGGGTCAAATCAAACAAATAAAATTTTGTTGCAATATCTAGGATTGAACCAAACAATATTAAATTATATTTTATTCTCTATAACCTTGGTTATGTGATTACTTAGTAATTAATCACATAACTAAAGTTATGCATAATAACTTGAACCAAACACAGCCTTTCATGTATCAAAAATTCCTTTTCCGACTAAGAGATGCATTTCTGTAGTACAATCAATGTACTTGCTAATCATACTTATAACATGCATAATATCAAATCTTATCACTGTCAAGTAGAATAAACTCCCTAGTATTTGTTTGTAAAGTGTGACATTAATCTTTTTTCCTCCAATGTGTTTGTGTAGCTTCCCTCCAAACTCAAACAGAGTGTTTATAAGATTACAATCCTTCATCTAAAACCTATCTAGAGGATTTCTTGCACATACTTTCTTTGAGAAATAAACATTCCAACAGAACATTGCATCACTTTAATACCAAGAAAATAGTGTGTTATACCAAGATGAGACATCTCAAATTCCATCATAATAGATTTTTTAAATTTTCCAATATAGATTAAGTCATCTACATATAAGTAAACTAATATTTTTCCTCCATTTTCAATCTTAGTGAAAAGTGTATATTCATAAGGTCATTTTTGAAAACCTTCCTTCAAAAAATAAGTGTCCATACGATTATACCAAGCCCGTGGGACTTGTTTAATCCACATAGAATTTTCTTTAATCTATAAACTTTATGCTCAGTACTAAATTTCACATAATTAGAAGATTGATTTATAAATTCCTCCTTTCAAATCTCCATGAAGGAATCCTGATTTTACATCTAACTGAAAGATAATCCATGAATTTTGAGCTATCATCGCTATTACCAATCTAATTGTATCATATCTTGGCACTGCAGTAAAAACTTCTTTATAATTAACACCAAATTCTTGCTTATATCATTTTGCTACCAAACTTGCCTTATACTTGTCAGTCTCACCATTTTTCTCTAGCTTTATCTTGTAAACCCATTTTATACCAATTGTCTTTTGCCCTTTAGAAAAATCACATAACTCCCATGTATTATTCTTTTCAATTGCTATTATTTCATCATCTATAGCCTTTCTCCATTTTCGCTCTTTACAACCACTTCAAAGATAGTACGGTCACAATATGAAAACAAGGCAAAATATATAAGTGAATCAATACCTTAATTAATTCTGGTCACCTCATAATTAGATATCTATGTTAGTCTTCTTCGAACAAGTTGTGGCCATTGTGATTCAGCTTCAATTGAACTTTGATATGCCATTAGAATATTTTGATTGACTTCCTCATGTTGCTCATCCTCTATAGACTAGAGCACTTTGTCATCGTCGTCAAAATCTAGAGTGATATTTTTCTATAATGCTATTTTGATACATGACCAAGTGACTTTTTTTTTATCAAAAAACAATATCACGACTAATAAAAATTTTCTTAGTGCTCGGATTATATAACTTATAAGCTTTTGATATATTACTCATATCAAGAAATATGTATTTTTCACTTTTGTCGTTTAGCTTCTTTCTCCTTTCATCTAGAATATAAGAATATGCAATACATTCGAAAATGATCAATAGCATGTTTTCTTCCACTCTAAGCTTCCTTTGGAGTCATACTTTGAACATTAATATAAGACTTCTATTCAATATATGGATGTTCCAATCAATTGCTTTTGGCTAATTTTTTTTAGGAATGTACTTGTTGTCAGAAAACTTCATACCATATTCATAAGAGTATGGTTCTTCCTCTCACAAATATCATTTTGTTAAGGTGTATAAGTTATTGTAAGTTGCCTCTTGATCCCATGACTCTCACAGAAAGTTATAAATTTGTGAGTTATATTCTCCACCATGATCCATACGCATAACCTTAATCGAGTTACCAATTTCTTACTCAACCAATACTTTATAACTTTTAAAAACGATAAAAGCTTCATATTATTCTTGTAAAAAATAAATTCATATTTTGCAACTATGATCATCAATGAATGTAATTATGTATCTTTTACCTCCATTAGAATGCGGTGTTATTGACTTATAAATATTTGAAGCCTTTGCTTTTCAACATTTTCCTTGTGAGAAATAATTATGGTGTTGTTCGCTAACAACACATTCTTCACAAACTTTAAATTATACTTAAAAACATGAATGTAATATAGTATGAAGATAAAGTAGAAACATATGTGCAATCATGCTAACTTGCATAGTTAAACCTAACTTTGCATCTTGAATCCGATAATCTCCTTATTTAATAGCAATCTCATATCCTTTTTCTTGTAATTGGCTAACACTAAGCAAATTAATCTTTAAATTTAGCACTAAAAAACATTAGAGATAGTATGAGTAGAATCCTCTTTTATTTTCGTTTGTATTGTTACCTCTTTCCTCTTATAATAGAAATTGTAGAGTTGTGATGCATGATCAACCCAAAAAGTCTTCCTAAACTTTGAAGTGTTGTAACTTTTAACTCAAGAATAAGAATGTTGCCTCATTTTTTTCGCTTGTAGTTCTCTTAAAGATCTATATTTGTCACCGAGCAAACTTTAGATCTAAAAAACATTATTTAGGATCTTTTCAGATACTTTGAATATCATTTTACTATTTTTAATAATTTTTATTTTTTGATATTTAGAGTATTTTTTTAGCAATTATGCCTATTATGAGTCAGGATTTGTCTATATAAGCGTCTATTTAGTTATTTCAAGGATTATCCTATGTTATTGAACAAAATTTTCTTTTTTAATAAACTTAGAGGACGGTGATTTTCTCTTTATTTTTTTTATTTCTCTTCTTGCTTTCTTTATAAATCTTTCTTCTCTTCAGCCTGCAACATAATCACTATCTCGCTCGACTTCAACTTCAGTGAGAAGCTGGCCAGCGTATAAACGAATCTGTCCCTTTCTCACAACAAGTAGCTTTAAAGCATCCAAATTTAGTGCCTCTGTAAGTTCCTGCAAATGCCATTCATCTTGATTCAATATCATGGATTTCCAAGAAAATAATTCATAGTTCAGCTACATTTATTAGCATTGAAAAAATTGCTTTGTGCATTGCCAAGTTTTAAGATACGGCTACAAAGATGGGTAAATCTTATACAACCACTAAGAATTAATTTTTGTTGCATCAGTGAATTAATCCTAACTCTAAAACCACTAATATGGTGCCAAAAATTGTACCTCACAACCTATTAACTCTAACACTCTTAATCCTCCTAGTTGAGTTAAAAAATATAAATATTATCTACATATCACAGGCCATTATCAAACAAAACATAATTATCATAGTTGACTGCTACTTTATTGTATATCCTATTGGCTATGAATAATTCGGTCTATAGAGCATAATTAGGAAAGCGACTGATTAGAATGAATAGATACTAGCTAAAAAAAAAGACTAAAATTGATTTACATCTGTAATTCTTATGCACTGGTCAACCAGTTATATTTTTTTGTTGAGTACTTAAAAATGTAATTGTGAATAAATATATTGATTAGAGATGTTAAACATGCTCTTGACATAGTTGTCATATGAGGGATTAGAGATATTCATATTGATGTAAATATTTAATCTGGGATAAAGGCAAGTTATTGATGTCTCTGATTCGTTCTATAGAGCAGCTAAGTTAAGTGTAACAACTTTCTTAGTAGTAATTGCCTAGTGTGCTTGCTGTCGCACGAACCATTTTCCCTGGAGTATGAATTAAATGTTTCTAATATGGTCTTTGTGACTAGATGACCTATATGGATTGAATTGGACGAGTGAGAGATGTTAGAGTTACAAGAAGAGGAAGAGGGCACCCCTTCCTCTTTATCTTCCAACCTTTCACATCCTCCATTGATGGAGGTAGGGGAAGAGATTTCTTCCCATTATAAAACTGGGCGCCCAACTGCAATCCATGATAGACAAGAAGAGGAAAAAAGGAGCATTGATCTATAAGGGATTTGGTTTGTGGCAAATAGGGATCAGTTCATACAGTGATTATTCTCTTGACAACAAGAAGAAAAGAAAAAGGATGAGAAGATCATCCAATCACTGTAAGTCTAATTCAATTAGCAAATAAGTATCATGCTTAGATTACAATAGATAGTCAACCCCATCAGCACTCTCAAGCCTGAGAGAAGATTTAAAAGAGAGAGTGTTTTTACTTGGAAGGGAATTTTGTTAAAAATTGCAGAATTTTGTACCAGAAAACTGAGCATAAATGAAAAAGATAAAATATTTTTTAATATATTTAGATGATAAATAAATCATCTATTTATAAGTTAATACATAACTTAATACAAGGATCCCAACCTTCAAATTCAATCCATCGATGATGAGACCGAGGCTCAGCTCCAACGCCCTTTGATCCCCGAAATGCAAGGAAGTACCGATGCGATTACTTCTAAGGTTCAGGAAAATCCTCCTTTAAAATCGTCTATTTTCACTAAACAGTTTGAGAAGGTTACACTTCCATCGAGAGAATTGCGTGCAAAATGCAAGCATTGCAATGCTTCCTACAAATTCCAAGCCGGCGGCGGCTATGGGTCGTTGAAACGACATGTACAAACGAAGCACCCGACGAAATATGGGCTTGACCGCTCTCAAACACAATTATCTAGATTTTCTAGTGGTAGTAGTACTGATTCTAGTTTATTTTTATATTCAAATAATAAATTAAGAGAATCATTAGCTAAATTTGTTTCCGTAGAACATCTTTCTTTTAGTTTTGGATCTAAATGCACATTTGAAGATTTTTGTAAAGAATTTCTTAATCTTGTTGCTAAACGTGTACCTAGGATTACACTTACTCGTACAATTAAAAGATTAGTAAAACAAGGAAAAAAGAATTTAGTTGATGAATTTAGTAAATTAAATAATAAAGTTTCTTTATGTTCTGATATTTGGAGTGATCATTGGCAAACTCATTCTTATATGAGTGTAACATGCCATTGAATTGATAACTCTTGGATCTTCCAAAAAAGATTGTTAGCTTATAGAGTTTTTGATGAATCACATACTGCTCATAACATTGCACAATTATTACACTTAATTTTAGAAGAATATGGATTGACTCATCAAATATTTTCAATATCATTAGACAATGCTAGTTCTAATACCGCTTCTACAGATGAACTAAAATTTATTTGTCAACTTGTTATTAGTAGTTTATTTTTTCATATTCGTTGTGTATGCCATGTTTTAAATTTATGTGTTCAAGATGGATTAAAACTTTTACAAAATTATATTCAACCAATTAAAACCGTAATTTCATACTTATGGTCCCATCCATATATGATGAAACAATGGGGTAGATTTTGTAAAGCTAATGAAATGAGACCTAAAAAATTTCCACGCGATGTTCCAACACGTTGGAATTCAACCTATCAATTATTACAAGATTCTTTTTAATATAAAGATTTATTATGTTTATTTTTCGCACAAAATAGTAATACTAATATATATTTATTTTCATAACAATGGAATATTTGTAGTAATATTTGTGAAATTTTAAAAGTTTTTACTGATGTAACTGAACAACTTTCTGGTGTTTATTATCCCACTGCTCATTTAATTTTATTGAATTTTTGTAGTATGATATTAATATTAAATGAACATGTAAATAATGAAGCTTTAACTTTATGTATATTAGCTATGAAAACTAAATGAGAAAAATATTTTTATTTTATTCCTGAAATTTATTTAATTGTATTTGTTTTAGATCCTAGATTTAAATTAGAAGTTTTACAAGAAATATTAACTTTATATTATGACGCTTTAATTCCTATTAAAGATTCTTCCTCTCCGGATCCAGTTAATATTATATATAATATTAGAAATTATTTATATGATCTTTATAATCAATATTATGTTAAATATGGAACACAAATTAATATTTCTGAAACACAACAACCTACTACTACTAATTTAAAACTTATAAAAGCACAACTTTTATTAAAAGAACGGACGAAACGTCCACGAGGATCCTCAAGTTCCACACATGAACTTGAGAATTATTTTACGACTTCTTTTGATTTTAATGAAGCAGATAGTGAAGATTTCGATATCTTGAAGTGGTGGTCACAGAAGACTCAAAGCTTTCTCATTCTCTCCTTGATTGCAAAAGAAATTTTAGCTTCTCCAGTGTCAACTGTTGCTGTGGAGCAGACGTTCAGTGCCGGCAACATATTAGATGAACGACGATCAACTATGTCTCTCGACTCATTGGAAGCTCAAACATTATTAGATGATTGTACCAGAACCGAGAAAAGAATCCAAGGAATACAACTTTCAGAAGACGAAGTCGAAGAATTTGATACCGAAGGAACAAATACAACGGGAACGGGAGGAAATGGGAGTGAGTGATAAAGAATGTAAAAGGATAAAAATGTAAAAGAACTACGTGGGCTTTGATTCCCCTATACCCTAAGGGGATACGTAGGCAACTTATATAAGTGCAAGCCCTTTTTTAATAAAATTTATTTTTTTTATTTTAATTTTTAATTTTTAATTTTTTTAATATAATAATCTTGAACCGTGCCGAACCGTGGCGAACCGTGAACCGGACCGTGAACCGGCGGTTCCGAACCGTGAACCGTAACCGTCTTGGGCGGTTAAGGTTAAGGGTCGACCTCCCACGAACCGTCGAACCGGCGGTTTCGAACCGTTGAACCGTCGGTTCCGAACCGTGGTCGGGTCTACATTAGATGATCCATCTATATTTTTTAATTTAGTTTGATGGTTAATAAAAGATTTCTATAAGATCGATCAATTTCAAAATTCATCGGATAATAAAACTTAAATATCTAAATTATTAAAAATAATAATATGACAATTAATCAATTATTGATTTTATTTTATTTTATGGCGAAAGAAATTCTATGTATCTTCCTCTTTCTTATGACTTATTCTTAATGTCAACTTCGATTTGTATAGCTTGCGTAAAAAAAATCAACAAAGAACAAATTAAATTGTTCCAATCAACTAACACTCAACAATTTGCTGAAGTCAAAAGTGCAGTCCGAGACCCAAAAAAAAAAAACTCCTGTTAATGTGGAATTTCAAAGCAAACTATTTCACAATTCAAATTCGTGACCACAAAATCTGATGATAACAATTTTACTGCTCTCATTCTCAACATTTTGCTGAAGTTAAAATACAAAATTATTTTTGAAAATAGAATACAAAATTATTGCATTATATTGTGGAAGCAAAATTTCCCTGTTTATAGAACATTTAGATCTTCGACACACAATTTACACCCAAAGAATTCGTTACCAAACTAAAGTGAAGCCTGGAACAGGAGGGAGAGGAGGTTTTCTGATGTTCTTCTGCAATACAGAATCCTTGGCCTATGTGAGGAAAACTTAGATATGTACGATTCCTTCAGTAAATGACTGAAGTCCTGTCCAAGAAAGAACGCCAAGTCCGAATAACTTGGCTTGTTTTTTCCTCAAAAATTTTTGGATCTCCAGTGGACCTCTCAATATGTAATGCAAGAGTACATTGTAGTTTCTTTAGTTCAACAGAGAGCGTATCTCTGTCTCAAATCTGTCCCTTTCTCACAACAAGTAGCTTTAAAGCATCCAAATTTAGTGCCTCTGTAAGTTCCTGCAAATGCCATTCATCTTGATTCAATATCATGGATTTCCGAGAAAATAATTCATAGTTCAGCTACATTTATTAGCATTGAAAAAATTGCTTTGTGCATTGCCAAGTTTTAAGATACGGCTACAAAGATGGGTAAATCTTATACAACCACTAAGAATTATTTTTTGTTACATCAGTGAATTAATCTTATACAACCACTAAGAATCCTCCTGGTTGAGTTAAAAAGTATAAATATTATCTACATACCAACTTGTTACATGGACTAGAACTAAGAAAATGTAGACTATATCACGGGTCATTATCAAACAAAACATAATTATCATAGCCAAAAATCCCTGTTACCTCAGATGATTATACAATCAAATCGACATAAATAGGATAAATGAAATGAATCTCTGATGAAGAGATACCTGAGGAACAAATCTCTCAAGTATCATTTTCCTTAAAGGGGAGCATTTAGTAGCACACAACGGAGTTGAGAGCAAAGGAAGTTATTTAAAGATCATGAAGGGAAGAAGGATAACACAGCATAACTCTACTACAACTATAAATTGATTCTTTGCTAGAAGTACCAAATAAGAACAAAATATTTTAGTTGTTTGGTCTATTGGAGACAAATAGGTGTGATAAAAGTAGAAGATAGATAAAGCAATATCTAAAAGCGCTTGAAATAGGATATGGAAAAAAAAAGCAGAAGCATGTTTTTGTGGACTTTTAAGAGGAGGATTTTGCATATATGAATAGGCAAGTTTAGATGCAGTAGCAACATGGACAATATTGGACGGAGAGAATCAAGAACTTAGAGAGAAGATATTCCATAGCCAAAGGTGGCATTGTAGAATTTAGGATGCATTTGGTACTCATAAATGGAATTAAAATGGAATGGTTTTGTTGCTTAATGATTCCATTTGAATATATGGATAGACGAATTGAGGGGGAATGATTCATTCCAAGAGATAATTCAATCCACTAAATTTATTTTAAAGTCCACTCAATTTATTTTATACTTTAAGAAGGGGTAAGGTTTGTTCCACCTATATTAAATATAATATCTATTAAAGGTTATCATCCAAAAATTAAAATTGAGATAAATATAATGAATGACTAAGCATGTCAAGTGTACTCGGCCTATAGACATGCAAGTCAAGCTGGGTTGATTGTGTTGACTGGATTGACCAAACTAGTTGGACTCATTAGGTTGAACAAGACAATGAATTGATCGGGTTGGGTTGGCCGTGTTGAACTCACTGATGAGCATAAATTTGATATCTTTTTATCCTTGTTTTCACGCTCATTCACTTACTTTTCTTGATTTATATTTACGTTGTTGTGTCTCTCTTCTTAGTTTTTATCATCATATTTCTTATTTCTAGTTTAGAGATTTGCTTTTCCTCTATTTTTACTTTCAGGGAGCGTTTTGGAGCTAAACGGACTAGAAATGGAGCGAAACGAAGTCAGAAAAAGAACAAGGCTGGTCATGGCCCCGAAAGCACGGCCCATGCAGTCTCCATGGTCGAGCCATGCCCCCAAACACAACCCGTGCACCATTTCAGCCACGGTTGTGCCCCCTAGCATGGCGGTGTACTCCACCAGAAGAGGGTCGTGCCCCATGGCACCCAGGCACGACCATGCCACCCAGGCACGACCATGACTCGCTCATGCACCCATCTCCTGCCCTAGCCATGCCCTGTTGCTCGAGAGGGGCACGACCAAGCCGTGCCATCCAGCACGGCCAAGCTTAGGTCGTGCCCTTCCAGCCGTGTGTGGCACGGTTGGGTCGTGCCACACCATACAGCCTGTGCCGTGGGGTCGTGTCAAGTCGACGGATCTCAAGTATAAAAGATGATTTTCTCACCTTTGAAAGGGGAGGAAGTTTCCCCTTTGTGGGGAACCATCTCTAGGATCTCCCCCTTCATTTCGGCCATCTCTGGCGACTCCACGACATCTCCAACGCTCCTCCATCTTCGTCAAAGCTTGGATTGGATCCGAAGACTCGGCATCAAGATCGGTTAAGCTTCTCCCTCTCTTTTTCTAAATTTGCATGAGAGCTACCCCTTTTTGAGTCTTTGAGTTTCTTTCCATATCTTGTGAGTAGATCTCTACATGTTCTAGGGCTAGGAAGTAGATGTGATGTGTATTTGATGTAAACTCCATGGTTTGTGTAATGCCCTTGGATTGATGACATGATTTAGAACATATCTTGTTTGAGCTAATGCTTCAATGAATGAATTACTCTTATTTGCTATGAATTTATGCTTATTATTGTGTTGATTGGATGGATTGTGGGGAACAATGCTCAATTAGGGTGAGATGCTCGAGGTTGTATGCTCGAGGAGCCTTAGTGACAAGGATATCCTTTCAATGGACAACCTTGAGCATTCCCTTGACTTGGATATTATGTCCACATAAGGATAGATCTAACCCTAACTCAATGGGTCTCCCTTAATCTCGTGTTAGGAGATGACATGTGTAACTTAGGATCGTATGACCGGAGAACTCTAGTGACAAGGAAAATCCTTCAACCGGACATCCTATGTTATCTTGCCTATTTAATGGCATTGAATAGTCAATAGGGGAGGCACTCCGATGTGAAGTTGCAACCCACACCGATAATCTTGTTGGACTACTTATGATCCCAAACCATAAAAACTAAGGCATTATCAACCCATGGAACATCAAAGACCATTATATAGAAACTTATGCCTAGATTTTCTCTCTTCTTTTCTCCACTCTTTCTCTCCCTCTAGGCAAGTTTCTGTGTGATCTTCACTCTCTTTCCGACTCGTCTAGCTAGCTCGCGCTTGCGAACTCCCTAGTAGTTGCCAACCTCAGTCCCTGTGGATACAATATCTTTTTATTACTTGACGACATTCCGTGCACTTGCGAATCACGCATCACTCATTAGGTGGAAGAGATGGAGGATCACTAGCTGGACCTGGCTTCTCTCAATTGGTCAACTACTCCTGGATGTAAGGAGGGGAGCAGATGCTGTTGACTTTCCTACAGAGGGGTAAAGCAGCTTACTTGGACGACAGATGCAACATGCTTCCCTAGGAGGAAATTCAAGGTTGTGTTGCGTGACAAGGCCTCCAGTGTGCAACGGTCACTCTTTCACAGGTAAGGAGATCACAAATGAAGATCATGTCGATGTTGCAAGTTGCTGCAGCATTACGTTATAAATGGCTGCCTCACCCTTTGGGAATACTTCATTTTGAAAAGTCTTAGCCTAAGAAAGAGTTCGATATCTTGTTAAGATTAGGCAAACTCAAAGAAACATTCTATTGCATTTGTTATGTGATAACCATGACATCAGCACATAGAACTAATGATAACATCCTATATCTAAAAGTGCCAGTATGGGACTAAATTCATTGTATCTAAACAATTGACTCTACTATTATCATGAACAGATAGCAAAACATGAGGGCAGATAATTTCACTGAAAGCAATTTCTTATATTTTGTTTCCTTTTAATGTATTAGTTCAAAGAGGAATCCTTACTTGGATTGTCAGTGGAACCACATTAGCACTAACATCTCCCAGATCTTCAAAAAAGGACTCCAATAAGAAGCAGAAATTCATAGCATCACCACGATCTTGGAACACAATGGTATAAGAAGCACTTTCTTCACCTAATGAGGGATTTGCCTCCAAAGAATAAAGCCCTTCAGGGCCCCTGCCCCCTACCATTAGATCCTCCTCCGCAGAAGAATACCCTAAATCAAGAGTAATCATTCTATTAGTACATATACAAGTTTATCAGTTTGAAATTAAGACATAAATCAACGCCAAATTGGCTGCAAGGAAACAAATTGAAGCCATACACCACTAAAAGGAATTGAAAATATTTGCTTATAGAGAAAGATTAAACTGCTGCAGAAATTATATTCTGGGAATTGCTTACTAGAACATACGGCAGTTTTAGCCACCAAGGATTGTTTAAAAAATTTAACTGGTTTTGTTTGTCTTTATTGACAAATGATCCGTCATCAATCCTTTCAGCATGTAAATTGCACCTTGGTTTATCAACTTTCTCAGTCTCCAAGGAACTTATTCTAATAATTTCTTTGGAACTTTTCTTATTCTTTCGGAAGGTCTCAGCAATGTCATTGGTGGAATTGGTTCCTGCAGAGGAAGATATGCCCTCAATATTATCCACATGGCTATTATTCATCCAAGTATGCTTATATGCATATGACCACCTTTATGAACTTGTCTAACTGCCTCTTGATCTGGGATAGCCACAACATCCATGATATCATGCAGGCTTTGGGTCTTCTCAGAAGCATGGGTGTTGCCTTGTTCATGATGCCATGCAGCTTCTTCAGCAATCTGGTGAGCACCACCTAAGAAGAATACACATGATAGTTTCATTTTTATGACAATTAGTTGCCAAAGACTCATGAAAAGAAAATTCTAGAGATCATGATTAGGCTTGGTAGTGAAGAAGTCTAAGAAAAGACACATTGTGAAAGACAACATCACAACAATGAAATTGATTACAATGAAATCTAGCTTATTTGTCAGAGATGCAATAAATTTTATCATTATACATATCAAACTTAGATGAAAGTGACAAACAATTCCTTTAAAGGCAATATTTCAAGCTCTACAAAAGTTAACAAATATAACTGTTGAAGAAAAGAGAAGAAACAACTATTTCAAACATTGTCTGAATAAGTCCACGTTTCTGAACTACAAATTTTTGCAAAGGACAATGTTATAGGAATAAACAAGGCAAAAACATCTTATATAACAATATATGAGCATATCACTCAGATAATCCTGAAAAATTAAAGACCATGTAGCATATGCGCCCATCACAAGTCTAGACAGCACCGTCAGCACGTCAAGCCAGTGCAATTGAAGATTACTTGTCAACGGCAATGCTATCATAAATCACTGTGGAATATGATGCTCTTATGAAAGCAACAAGGCACTCCATGGACATTGACAATATCCTTGGAAATTTAACAAGAATATCATCTCTGGATATTAGAAGTAAGTTTTGAGATTTTCAGCTTGAACATCAATGGAATGTAATCTTGATGAAAGCCTGGCAGCAATTTTTATGCAGGGGTAACCAAATCTAAATTCTGATAGGCTGATAAAATAAAACTATCTTGTGATCAAATCTTTCATGAGGAACTAGATGCTCATGAAATAATTTTGAAACTATGCTAATATAAAATGATTTTGCTTCACAATTATGAAGGCCTAACTAGATTGCCGTATCAGACCTTGCACATTGATTGGACCTCCTTCAGTGAAGAAAAGCATCAAAAGAACTACATTTTCTAAAGACAGGATGCTTCAGTGTTTCTGAAAAAGAACATGAGATGGTTCATCATTGATTCATTGTGCATACTTGGAAAGAATCTCAGCCAGGGCAACTAATATAGATAAGCACACTCTTTAGTAGCTAGTATGGGTAAAACTTGTTGCATTGACTCTTCCTGGATCTCATGCTACCAAACAACCGAAATAACTTGTTTGATTCAAGGATACAAACTATGATACAGAATGAAAGTACTGCAAAAAAGTTAAGCACAGTAATGGTAAGGGCTCAGGGAAACAGACTACTAGAGTACTGGACTAGAATAAAAATCATCAGCACAAGAAATGATCAATAACGAAGTCATTGACAGAGAAAAATATATCAGAATAATAAATAAGAAAAATAAATTAAGATCGAGATCACAGTTATAGGAAGAAAGTTATCTTCAGTCGTATGAATCAAGGAAAAGTCATACCGTTGCTTCCTTTGCCAGGCTCTTGTTTTTTTCCCGATCCACCAAAACCTTTCGGAACATTTTCAGATTTCCTTGAGGATTTAAAAAAAACACCCTTTCTCTTGTAGTTCAATTGTTTGATATCCGTGTTCTGCTTGGATTTGAGCTTCTTTCCATTCATTTCCTCATCCACATTCTTGGAGGACAGCGGGAGAGACACAGAAAATCTATTCTCGTCCAAGATGACCTTCGGAGATCTCTTTCTCAACCTACCAATCTTCTTGCTTAACTCGCCCTGGACTCCACTCTCTTCAGAAAGCTCCCTCCTTTCAGTCTCCTTCGCCTCCTTAGCCACCGCTCTGATCTCCAGGATCTTCTGAAACTCCGCTACTTGGCTCGCCGCACACCCAACCCTGCCTTCCTCGACTTTCAGCTTGCCAGAGCCGTTCCTCTCCTCGCCTCCGACGCCGCCCAGAAACCAGACCGCAACGACAGTCTGTACCGCCACAAGCGCCTCGAAGCGGAGCGCTATACGGAAGGCCTCTTGAGGGAGCACCCGAAGGTCGGCAGCGGGGTCGATCCCCACCGTCGCCGCCGGCGCATCCTCGACCACCTCCGCGGAGTCGACTTCCTGTACCACATGTTCGACAGCGTTAACCTCCTCCTCCTCTAGAACCACAACCCAGGGCTCATGGGTCTGCAGCGGCGGGGGAGGAGGAGGGGTTTGGAGTGGCTAGGGGCTTGGGAAATAGCGTCTTGAGGCGGAGATAATCGGGGCGTTTGGTGCGTGGCTTGGGCGAGGGGAGGGAAGATGCTCTCAAAAGCCCTTTGGCTTTGGAGCGCAGAGGAGTGGAAGCGAGAGAAGGATAAACCAGAGAGAGCGCGGGCGCCGCAGCTGATCGAGTCATACTATGCCATAGTGATAGCGCCCCTAGGTCTATTGGCGGTGCTAAAAAAACACGCAGGTTGGTTTTTAGTCCCACATCTCTTGTTCTTATCAAGTATCCCACATAGTTTACTATAAATTGATCCGAAGCTCGATGAAAACAAATCACGCAGCTGCGTGGTGAGCACAGAGCGAATTATTCTTTCGCCTTTTACTAAAGAATACCGTGTGTTCGCCACTTTAAGCAGCATACGCCACTTTTTGGAGGGTGCTTTTGAAAAAAAGCCCTAACAAAAGAAAATTTTAAATTTTACTAAATATGTTATTACCAAATTAATTATAAAACCTAATAAATTTACTAAGGTTTTTTGTTGCTAAATGTTGAATCATATTTTATGTTCTGTAATGCTTTATATTTGAAAGTTTTTCTTAATTTTTTAGTAGATAATTGATTAAGGAGCGCATTAATTTATATTTCTCAAAACCAAAAGTTCTTATTCATGATTATATGTTTTATTAGTGAAAGGCGAGGATTGTATTTGAAATTATTTTTAATGCCTATTTTAAGTATTTCATGAGTCGAAAGCGATTAAAGCACTGTATTTCTTACCGGTTTAATTGTGTTTCAATTTTTAATTGGTGTCCAAGCTTGGAGTGAAATGGTCATTTCAAGTTATTATTATTTTTATTTTGACAATTCAAATTAACGAGAGGCTCGTGGGAATGGGATCATCTATTATAATGTTCCAATTAAGGATCACAATATTAAATAAAATGTAAATTTAACTATTATTCTTGAAGGATCACAATATTAAATAAAATGTAAATTTAACTATTATTCTTGAAGGATCACAATATTAAATAAAATGTAAATTTAACTATTATTCTTGAATGAAATCTATTAAGATCAGATCGATATAATTATTCATAAAAATGGGATATATATTGCGTCCTTTAAAATTCTTGTGGAAGCCATTTTTAGTGTATTTGCTAACCTTTTATAGATAATTATCATCAATCATTCTTTGGTGCATTATTCAAATACTCTTCCAGGTTACTAAATATTTTTTAAATATTATTATCAGTTAGTCATTCTTTTAGATGTAAACTCATAATACTTTCAGATAAAAATAATATTTTAATTTTTTAAAAAATATAATAATTATTATATATATTTAATTAGATAATCCGATGTGGAATCGATTAATTTTAAAAGTAATATAAAAAAAATTTATCGATTATCAAAATAAATTGAATACTAAGATCAATTCCTCCAACGTAATGATTAAACTCCTTAAATAATTAATCAGATATCTAATTTATTAATAGTCATCCTAAAGATAAACAAATAAAATGACTTTTATCCCTTCTGGAGCTCACCCATTCTCCGCCAATCCTTGAGGTATCTCTTCTTCCGCCTACTCGCGATACCTCCTTCACCGCGCTCCGACCGGGAGCTTTCATTCCAGCATCCTCGGCTCTGGTGGCCCATCGACCCCGCTATCCCGTGGGGCCCCTCTTATTGCATTCTCACCAACATCATCTGGTGAGGTCGTCCTTCCTCAGTCGAGGGTTTTCATTCCAGCACCCTCTGCTGCAGAGGGAACTAGTGTTTTCTCTCCTCTGACAAGGGTAGCCTCCCCGAGCACTACAACTCACGAGGCTTCCTCTTCTTCTACCCTGTCATTCCTTGCAGTAGGTGCTCTTGCTGGTTCCCCTTTGACAACCCAAGGCGGTTCTTCAGGCAGGTCGGTCGGCCAGACCATCTGAACCAATGCTGGAGGGGCTACTATCAGCTAGCCTCTGCACTTGGCAATGTTCTTCCGAGCCAACCCAACGACGGGCTACTACCCTAGCTGCAAGTCCTTCTTCAGGGTGTAGGCTGGGGCGGTACATCTGTGTGACTTACTCGGCGAGCATCTTCCGAATGGTTTACCCCCGGGATCCCGACCAGCACGCTGACCCCTTCGTCCCGAGGGCTAGTCCGAGTTGCTTTTCCCCTTTTACTTAGGCTTCTTCATTTGGATTCTAACACTTGTTATTTTTCTTGTAGGCTATGCGCCCGGTCTAGAACCTCGAGGAACTTGTAACACTCAAGACCCAGCTCTGGGAGGCGCATCACACCATCTCTGCCCTCCGGATGGACCTGAAGGCCAAGGCGGATGAACAGGCGGCTTGCTCGGCTGAGCTTAGCAAACTTAAACAAAAGCACAAAGTCTAGGCGTCTTTGCTGAAGACGACTCCACGGCGACTCCAGCGCTTGAAAGCGTACGCCGATTCGCTGCTCCGGGACAAACCCTAGAGAGAGACCCGCCGAGCCCCCTGAACTATGACCAGTTGCTATGAAGAATGTTTTCTTTGTTTTCTTTTGTTGAAGAGGGGTTACGCCTTGTTTTTGTACTAGCTTTGATATTAAGAGTGCCGACTATTCTTTATTTCTTGTGTATTCGCGATGCCTGAGTGTCATGGATTGGCGCGGCGTCATTGACCTGGGTGAGAATATCCCAGCTTGGATCCGCCTTGTTAAATGTGCATACGAAATATGCGAGTATAACTGTTGCAATGCGTCGGCCACCCGGGCAAGAATAACCCACACTTTGTGAACGACGGATCCTGAAACTTAAGCATAATAGCCGCTCGAGTGAAAACGAGGGATCCAGTACTTGGGGAACCCGCCTGAGTTATTTGGGCGAAGTCGCCAGCTCAGGCCATTCGAGATGTCCTTGCAGAGTAGCGGGCCTTATAAAGGCTCGCAGTGGTATCTCCACTTGGGTCCTGCTCAGGAGGCATAGGCCATCCTGGAACCGACTGGTGGCCAGGTCCAGGCAATGTCTAGGAGAGGTCCTTGACTTAGGACTCGAAAATTTTGTGCGCTCGGTCGGCAAGGCTCAGGAAGCGTGGACCGCCCTGCCCCTGCTTGAGGTCCGATCCGAGGGATAGACGAGAGCGGGTCTCGATTAAAGCTTGTGCGGGGATGAGCGTCTGGACACTGGTTCAGGCCGATTCTCAGGTGCGTGGGACACCACGCGTCCAATCGGAGACACTGAACCGAGTGGGGCGTGGAAGCTAGTCCACTTATAACTTGCTGGCGAGGCAAGAGTTTTGCGCACACGGTCGGGCAAGACTCAGGAAGCGTGAGTCGCCACGCGTCAACCTGAGAGCCAATCCGCGGGATAAATGTAACTTTAGCGCACACGGTCGGGCAAGACTCAGGGAGCGTGGGCTGTCACGTATCCGCCTGAGGGTCGATCCGCGGGATAAATGTAACTTTGGCGCACACGGTCGGGCAAGGCTCAGGGAGCGTGGGTTGACATGCGTCCGCCTGAGAACCGATCTGCGGGATAAATGTAACTTTGGGGCACACGGTCGGGCAAGACTCAGGGAGCGTGGGCCGCCACGCATCCGCCTGAGGGCCGATCCGCGGGATAAATGTAACTTTGGCGCACACGGTCGGGCAAGACTCAGGGAGCATGGGCCATCACGCGCCCGCCTGAGAGCCTATCCGCGGGATAAATGTAACTTTGGCGTACACGGTCGGGCAAGACTCAGGGAGCGTGGGCCGCCACGCATCCGCCTGAGAGCCGATCCGCGGGATAAATGTAACTTTGGCGCACACGGTCGGGCAATACTCAGGGAGCATGGGCCGCCACCCGTCCGCCTGAGAGCCGATCCACAGGATAAATGTAACTTTGGCACACACGGTCGGGCAAGACTCAAGAAGCGTGGGCCGCCACGCGTCCGCCTGAGAGCCGATCCGCGGGACAAATGTAACTTTGGTGCACACGATCGGGCAAGACTCAGGGAGCGTGGGCCGCCACGCGTCCGCCTGAGAGCCGATCCGCGGGATAAATGTAACTTTGGCGCACACGGTCGGGCAAGACTCAGGGAACGTTGGCCACTACGCGTCCGCATGAGAACCGATCCGCGGGATAAATGTAACTTTGGCGCACACGGTCGTGCAAGACTCAGGGAGCGTGGGCCGCCACGTGTCCGCCTGAGGGCCGATCCGCAGGATAAATGTAACTTTGGCGCACACGGTCGGGCAAAGACTCAGGGAGCATTAGCCGCCACGCGTCCGCTTGAGAGTTGATCCGCGGGATAAATGTAACTTTGGCGCACACGGTCGGGCAAGACTCAGGGAGCGTGGGCCGCCACGTGTCCACCTGAGAGCTGATCCGCGGGATAAATGTAACTTTGGCACACACGGGTGAGCAAGACTCAGGGAGCGTGGGCCGCCACGCGTCCGCCTAAGAGTCGATCCGTGGGATAAATATAACTTTGGCGCACACGATCGGGCAAGACTCAGGGAGCGTGGGTCGCCACGCGTCCACCTGAGAGTTGATCCGCCAGATAAATGTAACTTTGGCGCACACGGTCGGGCAAGACTCAGAGAGCGTGGGCCGCCACGCGTCCGTCTGAGAGCCGATCCGCGGGATAAATATAACTTTAGCGCACACGGTCAGGCAAGACTCAGGGAGCGTGGGCCGCCACGCGTCCGCCTGAGAACCGATCCGTGAGATAAATGTAACTCGTGCTGAGACGAGAGTCTGGACATTGATTCAGGCCGATTCTCAGGAGCGTGGCCCGCCACGCGTCCGATCGGAGACACTGAACCGAGTGTGGTGTGGAAGTTGGTCCACTTATAACTTGTTGGCGAGGCAAGAGTTTTGCGCACACGGTCGGCCAAGACTCAGGAAGCGTAGGCCGCCACGCGTCCGCTTAGAGCCGATCCGCGGGATAGTAGCTCGTTCGGAGACGAGAGTCTGGAGTACCTGCAAGTGGAGTGAGGACTATGTTTTTCCACTATCACGGATGTTTTACATTACAACTTCTCATTCGGCAGCCCGGTACGGCTGAAGGTGAATCGCACTCCAGGGTCGATCCAACCTTTTTCCTTTTTCGTTCTCTAAGTAATAAGCTCCCGAGGCAAGCTTCTAAATAACTTTGAAAGGTCCTCCCCACTGCGGCTCCAACTTGTTGACATCTCCGACAAGCTTGATTCTCTTCCAGACCAGGTCCCCCACTTGGAACGCCCTCGGCAGTACCTTCCGATCATACTTCTGTTTCATCTTTTGCCGATACGCGAACATCCGAGCTGCTGCTTTGTCTCGGATTTCGTCGACTAGGTCCAGCTCCAACCTCCTCCTTTTCGAGTTATCCTCGTCGTAGGCCGCCCGCCGATCTGACTCACATCCGACCTCGACCGGAATCACCTCTTCGCTCCCGTAGACTAGCTGGAACGGTGTGCACCCCCGTGGTCTCTTTGTGCATAGTCCGCAGGGCCCATAGGATGCTCAGGAGCTCAACTACCCACGTTCCGCCAACATGATCCAACTTAGTCTTTAATCCTTTAAGGATCTCTCGATTGGCCACTTCTACCTGGCCATTGCTTTGGGGATAGGCTACCGAGGTGAAGGCTTGCTTGATACCATACTTCGCGCACCACTCTTGTATCCTTCGACCTTGGAATTGCCTTCCATTGTCCGATATAATTTTGTGCGGGATTCCATATCGGCATAATATATCCCGCCACAGGAACTTCATCATTGCCTGCTCGGTAATATGTGATAGGGTCTCTGCCTCTATCCACTTGGAGAAGTAGTCGACAGCTACCAGCAAATATTTCTTCTAAGCAGCGGTAGCCAGGAATGGTCCCACAATGTCCATGCCCCATTGATCAAAAGAGCAGGAGACCGCCGATGCTTTCATTGCTTCTGTGGGTCGATGTGGTAGGCAGTGATGCTTTTGGCAAGATAGGCAGGTGGCGACTAGCTCGTTGGCGTCCTTCTGCAGAGTTAGCCAATAATAGCCTAACATTAATGCGTTCTGAGCCGTCGCGCGAGCTCCTGCGTGGTTTCCACAGATCCCCAAGTGAATTACTCGCAGCACATAGTCTGTGTCTTCGTCGCCCAGGCAATTGAGCAGGGGCCGGGAGAATGCTCTCTTGTATAACACATCGCCGACCATGGTGTACCGAGCTATATGTTTTTTAAGCCACCGAGCTTCTTCTCGATCGGTTGGTAAGACTCCCTTCGTGAGGTAGGTAATGACTGGGGTCCGCCAGTAAGATTCCAACTCCAAGTCAGCTTGCCTCTCTATCTGCATGACCAGCAGCACGGGGCCGCCTGGTTGAGGAAGCACCCAAGTGCCGACTGAACTAGCTAACTTAGCCAATTCATCTGGCTTGAAGTTATCCTCCCTTGGAATCTTCCGCACCTGTACTTCTTGGAACTCGGCCTTCAACTTCTCATAGGCTTCGATGAAGGCCTGCAACCAGTCACTATTGACCTCAAATCGTCCGGCCACTTGCTGTGTGACTAATTGGGAGTCGGAATAAAGCGTCACCCGGGTTGCTCCCACATGCTTGGCAGCCTGCAGTCCGGATATAAGAGTCTCGTACTCAGCCTCATTATTCGTGGCCTGATACTCCAGCCGGACTGACAAGTGCATCTTCTCTCCTTTCAGAGAGATCATCAGGATACCAATCCCACTACCCGACCGAGCCGCTGAGCTGTCCACATATATCTGCCATGCTTCCTCAACCTCGTCAGCATGCAGCTCGCTTAGGAAATCAGCAAGGGCCCGAGCCTTGATGGCGGGCCGAGGTTGATACTGGATGTCGTATTCACTCAGCTCGGTGGTCCATTTGATCAGTCGCCCGGATGCTTCAGGGTTAGAGGCCACTCGGCCCAAGTTGCTGTTCGTCAACACCACGATCGGGTGTGCCAAGAAGTAAGGTCGGAGCCTCCGGGCACCCAACAATAACACATACATCAATCTCTCGAGTGTCGTATAGCGGCACTCGGCTCCCTTTAGCAGGTGGGCAAAGAAATACACTAGATGCTACTCGGTTGCTTCATGTTTGACTAAGACCAGGCTAACCGAGTCAGCCGATGCAGCCAGATAAACATACAGGACTTCTCCTACCTCTGGCTTGGCTAACACGGGCAACTCGGCGAGGTAGGCTTTCAATTCTTCAAACGCCTTGTCACAATCGGCGTCCCATTGAAATTTGGTAGCCTTGTGAAGGGTTTTGAAGAAAGGTAACCCTCGCTCAGCCGATCGGGAGATGAATCGAGACAGAGCTGTGATCCGCCCTGTAAGCCGCTGCGCTTCTCGGAGATTTCTTGGTGGGGGCATGTCTAGCAAGGGTTTACATTGCTGGGGTTGGCCTCAATGCCCCACTCGGTCATGATGTACCCCAGAAATTTCCAACTCCGAGCGTCGAAGAGACACTTGGCTGGGTTCAGTTTGAGCCCGTATCTTCGCAGTGTCTGACATGTCTCCTCGACATCCGCTACCAAGTCCTCGGCTCGGGTGGACTTGATGAGGATGTCGTTCACATATACTTCAACATTTCTTTCGATCTGGGCTCAGAAGACTTTATTCATCATGCGTTGGTAGGTGGCTCCAGCGTTCTTCAGCCCGAACAGCATGACGGTGTAATAGTAGGTACCGTCCGCCGTGATGAAGCTAACCTTCTCCTGATCTTCGACGGCCAGGGGTACTTGATGATACCCCTGGTAAGCATCCAACATGGAGATGAACTCACTGCCAGCTGTCGAGTCTACCATCTGGTCAATCCGAGGTAAGAGATAGCAATCCTTCGGGTAGGCCCTGTTGAGGTCCTGAAAGTCAATGCAAATTCACCGCTTATTGTTTGGCTTGGGCACTAACACCACATTGGCTAGCCAGGCGGGGAACTGCACCTCCCGAATGTGACCGGCCTCCAGCAACTTCTCGACTTCAGCCCGGATCGCTTTTATTTTGCTCGGTGATGTAGTCCCGTTTCCTCTGCTTTACGGGCCGAGCGTAGGGGTAAGCATGGAGGTGGTGCTCCGCCACCATCGGTTGGACGCGTTTCAGTTCTTTGACTGACCAGGCGAACACGTCTTGGTTCCGAGCCAAGCACTCCAGCAGGGGCTTCTTCAGTTCCTCGGGCAGCCCTGCTGCGACCTTAACTCGGGATTCTTCCCGATTTGGAAGGAGTTGCACCTCCTCCTTGTCCTCATGCAGCTCTGACCAAGGGGAGGTCTGGACCATGTTGCAATCGGGGAAGGGGCGCGGAGCCTTGCGACTCTCTACCTGGATGTCGTCCACGTAGCATCTCCGGGCCACTCTTTGGTCGCCCTTGACTTCTCCCATCTTGTCCCCGACCGGGAACTTAACCTTCAGGTAAAAGGTGGAGGCGACGACCCGAAATTCGTTGAGGGTCGGTCGGCCCAAAATGGAGTTGTAGGACGAAGGAGCGTCCACCACCAAGAAGGTGGACCATCGAGTCCTCTTCAATGGCTCCTCGCCTAGGGAAATGGCCAGCCGGATCTGACCAATAGGCTGCACCTGGTTCCCCGTGAACCCGAACAATGGGGTTACTACCAGGTCCAGCTGGGACCTCTCAATCTAGAGTTGGTCAAACTCTCTCTTGTAGAGTATGTTGACTGAGCTGCCAGTGTCCACTATGGTGCGGTGGACTTGATAGTTGACGATGACGGTTGTAATGACTAGCGCGTCATCGTGTGGGACCTCCAGCTCCTGCAGATCCTGAGGCCCAAAACTGATCTGGGGCCCCTCTACCTAGGCCGCGCTGGTGCCGACCTGGTGGATCTCCAGTCGGCACACCTGCGCCTTCCTGGCGCAGTTGGAGTCTCCTCCTGTAGGTCGGCCCGAGATGACATTCATGCCTCCTCGGACGGCATTCTGCTGGTTGACCTGCTCCTCCTCCATCTCCTTGTCCCTAGCCCGATTCCCCTGAGGGAAAAGATTGCGGGCAGCTGGGGGGTTTCCTTGTAGCTCCTCGGCTGCTGGGTCGACATTCGGGCCGCCTCGGCCTGCACCCCGTCCGGGAGGTGTCTGTCGTCCTCGTCCCCTGGGGGCAGGGGCTCGGCCCCAACCATCATGGCGGCACTCCTCGGTGTCGTGACCGTGGCTCTGATGGAAGGTGCAGTATGGCCTCCATCGGGCGGGGAAACACCCTTGGGCCACCTGCTGTACATGTCGTCGCTCCACTCCTGCACGCTCGGCGGGTCCGCGCGGGCTGCGAATAGGCCCGCCAGGGGGTCTAGCATTCTGCACGGGGTTGGGAGGTGCTGGGGAGGCCGACTCCTTCTTGCGAGCGGCCTGCGCTTCCTCCACATTGATGTATTGGACAACCTTGCCGAGAAGGCTGCCGAAGTCCTTTGGGGGCTTCATGATCAGCGAGTGAAAAAACTCCCCATCCTGCAAGCCCTGGGAGAAAGCGCTGACCATGACCTCAGGTGTGGCGGTCGGCACATCTATCGCCACACCATTGAACCTTCTGATGTAAGCCCGAAGGGTTTCCTTCGGACCTTGTTTTAGGGCAAACAGATTAAGGCTCGTCCTGTGGTGCCGTCGACTGCTAGCAAAGTGCTGCAGGAACACTCTTTTGAGCTCCTCAAAGCTCGTGATCGACCCCTCCGGATCCGTGGCCCCCGCATACTCGAGGATGGTAAAGAAACGGAGGTGGGGAGGAACTGGGTCTTCCAAGACCCACAGGGCAAAAGGACTGCATACCAGGGTAGCTGCAGCAGGGTCAGCCGGGGCCTTTCCCTTGTCTAGTCGCCTTCCACGTACTGGTTTAGATACTGAGGCTTCTGCTGACACAGAATGGGCCTCATCACCTTGGCCTCGGGGGACGACTGCAGGGGGAGGTGCAGAGCCGCCCTCAGGCCGAGTGGGCCTTCCTTTCCTCCAGAAGGCCGATGCGCCACTAGCTCTGGGCCCTGAGGCCCTTGACTGGCGGCTTGTGCGGGCCTTTGAGAAGCCCTTTGAGCTCGCGTAGACATTAGGACCTCGTACTCCTCGCGGGAGACCTCCATCATGAACGGGTTGGGGTCTGCCATCTTCGCTTCCGATCAGGTTGCTGGTGTCCCTCCTTCTAGCGCCAAATTTGATGCTGTCGCGAAGCGAGATGGACGCCCCTACAGCTGGATAAGCCTCCGGGAAGTGCGAGACCGCTGAGGTGGTCTACCGAGCTGGATCGCCTCTAGCCTGCAAGACAGAGACCGTTAGAACCCGCCGGGAAATGTCACCGGCCAGGCACTCCGACGGTCAAGTCAATATCCGACGGTGGCAGTAGAAAGCAGAAAGCAATAGAACAGTATGGAATTGCACTATTACGCGTACCTAAGAGATACGGAGTGTGGAGGCTTATATAGCCGGGGAAGCTAAAAGCTCCTACCCCACCTACCACCTGCTGCCATATAATGAGGACAAGGTGATGCATACCCAGAGGTGGCAGGATAAAGTAGCACATACCGGGTTAAGGAAAGGGGCACTCCCAACTTAATGACTGGCGCCTTTTGGCGCCGCTCGACCTAACACCAGTGTAGGTGGTCGCGGTACGGGGTGTAACGCCCGCCCTTTTCTACAGCCTTACGGCGGCGCTACGTGACATACATATACGCATGTGGACTTCTTAATGCAGCGGAATAATTTTAAAACTTTATCCACATGCGTTTAAACCATGCACTTACAACTTAAATCATGTTGACACATTCTTGACTATCATTCTTACACATAGCGACATGGTAAACTTAGCATCATTCTTAATCATGTAGCATCATTCTTAAACATGTTTGCATGGTCATCATATAAAGGGAGTAAGACATAAGATCTTTTCTTTTCTCTTGCCAAGTTATTGCCACACACACACACTTGCCCCTCCTGCTGCTTCCCTTAGCTGAAGACCTCATACTTGATCTGCGGTATAAGAACATAAGACTATAAGCACATAGGCTTAGTAAAACCCTTTTCTACTCACAAAAATCATACGTCATATCATACATGAACATATGAAACATTCAACATAGCATAACATAATTATCATTGCATAATTCGTAACATGAACGTAAGCATATAACATGGCATTCTTTAGCATAACATAAGCATATAACATGGCACGGTTCTTAACATAACATAAGCATATAACATGGTTCTTAACATAACATAAGCATAGCATGGTTCTTATCATAACATAGCATAGCATGGTCCTTAAAATAACATAAGCATAGCATGGTTCTTAACATAACATAAGCATAGCATGGTTCTTAACATAACATAAGCATAGCATGGTTCTTATCATAACATAAGCATAGCATGGTTCTTAACATAACATAAGCATAGCATGGTTCTTATCATAACATAAGCATAGCATGGTTCTTAACATAACATAAGCAAGCATAGCATGGTTCTTAACATAACATAAGCATAGCATGGTTCTTATCATAACATAAGCATAGCATGGTTCTTAATGCAAATGCATATCATGAATGGATGCATGAGTCAATGCATATATCATAAGAATGCTTATTTGAAAATCATACTTATAAATACTTAAACATAATCATGACATCATTGGGGTCCCCGGCTTGTACCACATACATACATCATGTGCGCGCATCCCTAAGTAAATATGAGGTAGCTAGTCCGACCTACTAGGGTAAGGACAACATAGTCGGTAGTCCCAGAACCGGGGCGTTCTTAAGGTGCCCATGCCTGTTGCACAGCTTCGGTAGTGCCAGAACCGTGGACAGCATAGTCGGTAGTCCAAAACCGGGGCGTTCTTAAGATGCCCATCCCTTGGACCCTTACTTCGATCCGGTACAAGCTCATTCATAAAGTAAGATAACTTTGCATGCTTCATCATTCATAGACATACATAACATTTCATCATTCATACTTAACATCATGATGTCGTAAAGGCATGAACATTCATCATCATTCATTATCTTCATTCATAAACATGGCATACATACATATCATTCATAAAACATGGCATACATACGTATCATTCGTAAAACATGACATACATACATATCATTCATTAAGCATGACATACATACATATCATTCATTAAACATGGCATACATACTTATCATTCATAAAGCATGGTATACATACTTAATTAGCATCTTAATTCCTAAAGCATGCCTGGTCATGGTATATAGGAAAACATGCCTAGATCTTTTCATATAGGGTACATTTCCCTAGGTTCATAGCACATGGTTTAGACATTTATGAATCATAACAAATGACCTAACATACAAGTCATGACACATAAGCTAGGGTTTTAATTGACATAAAATTCTTCCAACATACTTAAACATATACATTCATCATTGTACCCTATAAACATGCTTCCTTGTGGTCTTAACCCAACCCAAACCCTAAACCTTGGGAGTTGGCCGAATGTTCCATAGCATGAGGCTCCATCACTCACTCAATAAGAAGGGTTCCATGAGTAAAAGAACATCCATATATCACATACAAGACCTTAGGGAGCCATCAAACCCCATAAATGGAGTTATCCCTAAATCCTAGCCCTACTTTGGGACCTTGGCCGAAACCCTAAAGGGCCATAACTTCATAGAAAAATTCATGTAAAACATAATTAATATCCATCATGTCATAGGGAACAAAATAAACATGTTTGGATGGTTAGATCCAATTCTAACCATGGATTAGGGGTCTTGGCCGAAACCTTTGGGAAGTCATAAGTCCATAGAAAATTCATATACCTCACCATACATCCCTTATTTACCATGAGGAAACATTTGGAACCATTAGCGAAGTTTTAACATCCTCCCAACCCTAAAGCCATGCCTTGGCCGAAACCTATGGAAACCCTAACATTAGTTTCCTCAACATATTATTCAATCAAGTTCTTATATCATGAAAATAAATCTTGAAAACTATTATACCACAGGTGAGGGGGTCTTACATTGGTTTGTCCTTGATTTTCACCTTGAATGGAGAAGCCAAAAGAAAGCTCCTTGACCCTAGGCCTCTCTTTAGTCCTTGTATCCTTGTAGAAGGTCTTGGATCTTCAAGATAAAGTCCCTTGTGAAACTTTATCCAAGGGAAAGAAACCCTTGTGGGTTTCGGCTAGAAGAAGAAGGAAGAAGGAGATGAGATTTCGGTGGAGGTGGAGGAAGGAGGAAGAAGAGATCTATTTATAATGCCCCTTTTGTCTCTTCACAAGTGTCTTTTCATCTTCTTCACATGGTGTCTCTTCACATCCCCTACCTTTAAATAAAATCCATTTCATTCTCTACTAGCACTCCCTTGCTAGGTGAATTGGTTAGTGCATGCATGGTTGTAGACCAGGTACAAGGTTCAATCCTTGGTCTATGCACTTTATTTTTATTTATTTCATTTTTCTTTATTTTCAAAAATTTCCTAAAACTCACCCATAATCATGCTAAAATTCCTAATTAAGATTCTTTTATATTTATATTAAATTCTACCTAATTAAAACTCATTTTTGGAGCCCATATAAGGCCCATTAGTACTTAACTTCTCAATTTAAATAGGAAAATCATGCTAAAACTCACCCATAATCATACTAGTATTCCTAATTAAAATCCATTTATATTTATATTAAATTTTGTCTAAAATCTACCAATAATCATGGTATTAGAAAGCCCATATAAGGCTCGTTAGTACTTAGTTCCTCCATTTAAATGAGAAAATCATGGATAACTAGGCTAAAGTTCGTACTAGTATCTCTAGGTTCCTCAAAACTATCTAGACATGATCAATATTTTTAAAGAAAATATTGAAAGGATTTTGCGGGTCGTTACACGGGGGGACAGAGAGTGGCAGGGAGATCAATACCTCAGCGTGATATCCGTTGTTTGAGACTAGGATGATCTCAGTCCTGCGCCGACCCCGTACAGCTTCTGGTAGTCTGGTGACAGGGAGTGGTTGTGTTGCTTGCTAGGGCCAACCGAGGACCCATGAAGGTGCCGACTGAGGCACGGAATGTCGAGGCCGGCTGAGGGCTTATGATGGTGCCGACTGAGGCACAGAATGTTGAGGCCGACTAAGGGCCTATGAGGGTGCCGACTGGGGCACAGAATGTCGAGGCCGGCTGAGGGCTTATGAGGGTGCCGACTGGGGCACAGAATGTCGAGCCGGGCTGAGGGCCTATGAGGGTGCCGACTGGGGCACGACATGTCGAGGTCGGCTGAGGGCCTATGAGGGTGCCGACTGGGGCACAGAATGTCGAGGCCGGCTGAGGGCCTATGAGGGTGCCGACTGGGGCACGGAATGACGAGGCCGGCTGAGGGCCTATGAGGGTGCCGACTGGGGCACAAAATGTCGAGGCCGACTGAGGGCCTATGAGGGTGCCGACTGGGGCACAAAATGTCAATGTGTTGAGTAACACCCACCCCCTCTGGTTCGGGCTTACCCCAGGAGCGTGGGCCACCATGCGTCGGCTGGGAGCCAAACCTGGAGGGGTGTTAGAGCCTGAGTGTCTGAACTTGGGCCGGATCGACCTCGAGGAACGTGGACCGCCACGCACCCGATCGAAGGCCCTGACCCGCACGACTCCGATCCGACGGGCCTTTCCGACCCCTTAACCATCTTCCTTCTGACTAGGCGCCAGGCTGCCGGGCTGCCGGTCCAGACTATACGCAAGCTGGCCCCGAGATCAGTAATAATTTGATAAGATTAGTGATCGGTTAAACTAAATTTAAACAAGAAAGTGAGGGTAACTATATATAATTAATCATTAATTAGGATTAATTAATGATTGATGCATTAGGGATTTATCCTTAATAATTGGGGGATTTGTTTTAACTACTTATTGTATATTACAATTAGCTAAAGTATAAATATTGGTACAAAATCTAAATTTTGATACGAGACTCCGGAGGTGGGATCTATTCTGAAACGGTTTACTTTAAAGGCGAGTACATTTTGACTTATCTCTATAGATATTGTCAGGTTTCTATGCATGATTTCTTTTATAGATAATAGTAGGATTTACCTTTATCTGCCTTTTGTTTATCCTGCTTGATACTTACTGCTTAACCATTTGACATACTCAAAGTTTATTTCCAATACAGTCTACATGTTTGATATTCTTATTCTGTTAGAGTACGTGGGCATAAGAATATTTGCATATCACATACTTGACATTTATTGATACTTAGCATTATTACATGGCTAATAGATTATTTGTAGGTCATGATTCATATTTCAAACCTGTGCATGTTATTTTGAGGTTTGCTTAAGGGGTGTTGTGTGTGTTAGCGTCATGCACCATCTTTGCATTATTGCATAACTAGCGACCCTTAACTCTCTTATAGTTGAGACGGATCGTCAGTCATACCAGGATCTGCACACATTGTGGGTTAGTGGTATTATCAGGAGGGTGTGTGCAGTTGTCCTATTAGGGCTCCGCTCAGTTGCTCATGCGTAGTAGTTTCTGTTGTATGGTAGTAGACAGGGATCCCTCCACTTTCCTGTGATACGAGGAGATGAGAGTGGTGCTCTTCCATATGACTTGGGGTAGGAAGGTGTCCTCTGTCATCTGTCAGCATCCTATCCACCCGGTCACTCAAGAGCAGTGATAGAAGAGTGCATACAGTTGTCATTACCCTACACACTCGACCTCACCCATGATCGGTGACGGTGGCTAACTAGCGTCAGGGGTGATCATGTCATTGCATCATGTGCACGATTGCATGGATTGTATTTGTTTGTATCTACTGCACTTGTTTGAGCTATGTTTATTACCTTTGGATGACATGCACATACAAGAGGTATTTTATTTGTTTTTGGTTTGGTGACCATTCAAGTTTGGGGATTTATGACCTTCATACCTAATAGGTGAGTTTGATATTGATATTGTCACGCCTCTAGAGACCCATACTTACTCGAAATCAGACAACACCTCTCCTGTACGGCTGACAATCTGAAACTTGTTTACATCCATCTCAATATATAATTAAGTACAACCACACTCGACTAACATTCACACAATCATGACAGTAATAAATAAAGATAGGCGACCACACAATTAATTATATGTCTAATAAATAGTAAGCATAATAAATCTCCATAAACTAAATGCAACAAATCAAAAGTCTAATAGAAATAAATAAATACAAGTCCAAAGAAAATAAAATACAATTCGTAATGAAAACAAAACTAAAGCGACACAAATAAGATAAGATTACTAAGAAAGTACGAAAAACAACTAAAAATACTCAAGTGGGAGATTGGCAGATGAAATCATCTCTTGGCGGAACGAGTCACGGCTATCAACTATCTGAAAAAAAGAAGAAGACCGAGGTGGTGAGTCCGGGCAAACTCTGCCGGTATAAGAATAGATAAATGCATGGTATATAAAAGAGATACAACAAACATATAGAATCAAAGATATACAGTCTCTGGAATAATGAACATAAATCAAATGAATTTGTACGAATAAATATATTTGAAAATCAATGTAATAGACTGGGGCATGATCAGAAATAAATGCCCGTACTGCCGAGCAGATCTAGATCATATAATAAATGCAAATCATAACCGAATATACATATTAAACAAATGCAACAATCATAACTAAAATAAATGCAATAAACACAAGCAAATACGCAATGCATAATATGTACATGATGTAATGACCTGCTCTGTGCACACACCAACTACTGTTACATTGGATAGGTCGGGTGGACAAGATACAAGTGTCAAAAACCTGTGACTATGTAGAGATGTCATAATACCTGTGACTATGGATGAAAAACCATAATACATGTGGCTATAAAACCCCAAAAAAATACCTGTGGGGACTCCTAACACTTGGGAAGTATTAACTATCTGCACACAACACTAACTGAGCGTGACACAACAAGAAAATGTGACCGAAACCCCATCTCAACCACAAGTGAGTCAGTGGTTGTCGGCATGCAAACAATGTTATGGTGCATGTCACTAATATGCACAACCTCAATCAGACCAAAATCATGCAATCAATACGATACACATGCGTTCAATCAATACCAAAGAATGCATCTAATCTATTAGGTAAAGTATATCTAATGTCAACTAAATTCTAGATAGGTCATATGATATTTTTGAAGTACATGTGTATAAACTATACTCTTTATATCAAAAATCAAAGGTTGAGACTATATAGCTGACATTTAGATTTTTACTCAAAGATCAAACACAGAATAAGTATTAAGCAGGAAAACAAGCAGTGAAGATTTAAGGTAAATAAACATACTCAGATAAGAAAAATAACTATGCATTTAAGTACAATAAACTATGGAGTACAAAGGAGAAGTACCCACCTCATAATATAGTGTGTGTAATGGATAGAGTCTTCCATAATCAAACACACGTAACTGATCAAGGTCCTGTGTCAAAAATTAGATTTAGCTATAATCACATACGATACTTAGCTAAACAATCTATCTTAATTAATTAGGATTAATCTTAACTATTATAGTCATTTAATTAGCCCAAGTTAAATGACTAATTAACAACTACTCCTATCCACGAGGTTAGGTTCAACTTCCCAATCCAAATATCACACGGCAGTGAAATAGACAGCACAAAGAACACAAGGACTAACTCAAATACAAATCCAACAAATCTTCATACTAAAACAGAACACCATAGAATCAATCCCACATCAAAACCCTTCCACCGCACTAGCCAAAACTGCAAGTCATGGAAACAACACCCATCCCCTATTGATCATCTAAAACCACAACCAGCACCCGCATCTATATAGAACGCATCGAAACCTTCCATCCAAGAACAAAATCACAAAACAAATTCCAACCCAGCACTATCTTCCTCACTGATCTACCCATACATCATCCCTCGTAAAAGAACAGAACCATTCCTAGAAGCTCACGGCAAAACCAAAAATAGGGCATAGACAAATAAACCAAATTCAATTTAAACTTCCCCTCAATCAATAAGAACCCAACCAAACCCTAAGAAATCCAATTAAGGGTCTGAACCAACAGATAGGGCTCACGACACAAGAAGAAAATTCAGCGATGAAGCTACAAAAGAAGGAAATGTACATCTTCTAGTCTATTCAAAACTTCGACTCCAATCATTGAAAATCCTAAATGATGAACTCCTTACCTCAACTCCCTTGCTTCGATCAAACTCCGATCAAATCAGCTGTAAACAAAACTCTGCCGGAGAAGCTAGGTAACCCAACAATCAACCTTCAATTGGAATCTACAAAACCTAGCAACCCTAGATCTAACAACTGACTAGTTTGGGACTAGAGGAAGAGCGCTCCACAACCGGTGTCGATGTTGAAACAGAACCATCCAACCCTACAATCGACAATCCAAAACAAGACCAGGGAAAGGTAGTTCAGAGATTGTCGCTCCACAGCAAAAGGAGTCGCAGTCACCAGCTAAATCGCGTGGAGAAGAGGAAGAAGAGAGGTCGACGAAGTCGATCGAGTAGGAGAGAAGAAGAGGAGGTGGTTTGGGGGCGTCGACTGTTTTACGATGAGTCAGGGCTATATATATATATATATATATATATATATATATATATATATATATATATATATATATATATATATATATATATATATATATATATATATATATATATATATATATATATATATATATAATTTTGTTATAATGCACAACTTATGGTGCACAACCATGAGTACTTGCTTAGGTGGCGAAATCTTGATCATTCATCTCTATCATGCATTTTTGATGGGTGATGTGTAGGTTGCCACCTATGCAGGTGCCCATGGTTGTGCACTGATCTCCTGCGAACCACATCATGTGGACTACATGCGGACCCGGCTGCGTGACTGATCAGGGACTTCCATGATCGGTCACGGATGCGTGGCACGGCGTTGCGCTCCCGTGTCCCAACTCGCCGGTGATGGCCGACGAGTCCTCTGATCGTCGATCGGACACCACCGGCGGCCTTCGGCCGCCGCCCCGAACAAAATTATACCCTAGGGGGTACGGTGAATCCGTCGGGGTACGCCTCCCGTGTCCCAACTCGCCGGCGATGGCCGGTGAGTCCTCCGATCGTCGATCCGACACCACCAGCGGCCTTCGGCCGCCGCCCCGAACAAAACTATACCCTAGGGATACGATGAACCCTAGGGGGTACGGTGAACCCGCCGGGGTACGCCTCCCGAGCCCCTCGGTGACTGATTAGGCAAGTGCCTGATCGGTCAGGGGGAAGGGGTGAAGGAATCGCGGTGTTGTCCGCACGTGGTCCGCAGGAATCGCTCTGCAGAAGAGCAAATTCGTGTGTATATATATATATATATATATATATATATATATATATATATATTTCAAAAATTAATTTTTTCTTTAAATAATTCGGAAATAGTCCATCTCGCGACCATTTATTCCCACAACCTTTCTAAAAATTTCCAAAATTGTTATAAGGTCATTTCCATTTAACCCTTATTTATGGTATTTTATTTGTCGTATTTTACATTTGGTATCAGAGCCAAGTTGCTCTTCACTGGGCTAATCAACGAAAAAAGCAAGAGCTAGAGTCATGATCCAGTTTTAACCATGTGGGTTAAGCCTTGAGCAAAGGAAGTGTGGGCTCCCATGTCTTGATCAAGATGACCAGACACCAGGCAGAGAAGTCCTAGTTGCGGCTAGGAAGTGAATAACTAGTAGGTCGGGTGGATCGAGGGTCAAAAAGTCCAGGTGGGTTGAGGATCGAATATCAAACGGAAAGGCTTTCTACTTGAGGGGGGCTTGTGGTCCTTTGTTTAAGGGGGGATTGTTGGGAGTTACAAGGTTGCCAATTTAGTCCCACATTGAAAACACATGGGAAAGATCATAGGCTTATAAGGGAAAGATATCTCCATTGGTATGAGTCCTTTTGGGAAGAGCCCGAGAGCAAAATTATAAGGGCTTAGACTCAAAGTGGACAATATCATACTATTGCAGAAATATCTAAATTCCTTTTGGTCCTAATAGATATATACTTGCATGTAGTATACTAATCATGTATTCTGATTTTCCCTATGAGACTGTATCTGGTTACTTCTATGATGTTGTTGAATGACCTGTTTACAGTCATGCATATCTATTTGTTTATATACCCGCGGAATCCCCAAGACTCACAATCGTTTTCTTGTTTTTCCGTTTCAGGATGACGCCGCCAAGAGAGCCCAGTAGCCAATCCCACTTGCCTCGTAGTGTTTTCGTTTGTTCTGTATTTTTCTTTTGTTATGGTTGGGATATACTTTTATTTTGATTATGCTTGTGGACTTGTCGCGCGTGTTATGGTTTTATGTATTTGCGTTGTCAGTCTACCCGGAGGGCATTTTGGAGTTTGGTTTTGTGATGGTACATTTATATTAGCGGTGATGGATATTTACTTCTCTTTATTCACTCGATTTACTATATTGTTGGATGGGACATGTGTGGAAGTCATGGAGGTCATATTATGTATGTACAAGATTCATATTATCCATCGTAGAAGAGAGGTACTGTCCGATTTTCGCCGGACGTGCAGCTCCTCGGGACGTGAC
>JAGFNQ010003323.1:249420-361421 GCA_024364735.1 Boesenbergia rotunda
ATTTAGCTTGTTGGCAGACCAGTGTCATCCAGGAGAACTAATTTGCACAGTCTGCTTTAAACATTGTGGCCCCTCCAATATCGATTTTTCGCAAGTGATAACTCTCGTTTGACTCCTTTTATCTTTCTAAAGGGCAATAATTCACTGCCTTAGTCCCTAAGTTTGAAGCAATGGATGAGGATATTCATTCGAATATGCAAGGACCAAATTTAAAGTTCCAAAATAACTCTCTTTTAATTATCCTTCTTAGTTATTTCATATTTAAGGAAAGTATATATGATATAGATAAGCTTAAAGAAAATTCTTAATTTTCAGAGATTATATAATTTACAAAACAGTAAATGGTCCAAAGAGCATGATTGCATTGAGGATTACAAGTTATTCAAAGGGAATCAATGTGTCTAGTGTCCTAATGATACTTAAAGAACTTACTCCTTCATAGGAATAATCAAGCGTATCTTGCTCCACCTACTTCAGAAGTCACATAGGAGGATTCTAATTTGCAGTGATCATAATTTTTTATTGAGGCTGAATTATGTGATGTTTAGAATGTGTTTAGTTTAAATTATCATGTATAATCTTGAATATATGATGATGGAGTAATCGCATAACTAAGATGGTTGGGAATAAAATATAGTCCAATGTTATTTAGTTCAATACTACAGGTAATAAAAACTTGATTGGATTGAGATTTGATAAAATTCCAGGGGTATTTTTGTCTCAAGGGCAAAATTGGAAGGATAATTTTGAGAAATTTTATTAACCCCGGGATCATGTAATACCTCACACTTCTTAAATAATAACATTCTGAGTTATATACCTTATTTGTTGAATTGGCAGATATACTCTATTATTTGAGAATCACTCGTTACTCGAATCAAACATGGTTAAAAACACAACAATCTTCGACCAAACATATATTTAATATATCAAATCGAAACTCGTTCAGAGATTTATAATTGATTATCAGATGCAATCCGTAACGACTTATCTTAGATTCAAAAAATTTCATTTAAAATCTTTTTGAAAGTTCCGAATAATTTTTATCATTATTTTAGGATAATTTTTATCTTTTTACATAATTAAAGTTTTGACACTATTCAAATATTGATTTAGTTGATTTATGATATTATCTTTTGTTTTGAATCGATTTTATTTGGTTAAATCTAAAGACGGCCTTATTTTTAATCATTTTCAAAATAATCGTTATTATGTCCAACGTAAATAACTAAATAAGAAAATTAACAATAAAACATAGCAAATCTAAAGTAGGAATTCAAATACTGAAATATGATATCAGATACCACATTTTAAATGTATGCTTTCCGATTGCAAAACAAACAATTATATATTTGAAGGAGTTCATGCACATCTAAAAGTATACAAGCATTTCTGGCAGAAGACAGTGGAGAGCACTCAATTATCTCAACCTTTTGGAAAGCTCCTCCAATCCTCATTAAACAAATCATATCACTTCAAAGTTGGATGAAAGATTAAAGAAGATGACATTTATTCATCTACCCCCTAAGTGTTTTCTAATTCACTCGATCCGATTCGTTTTGGCTCTAGTTCAAAGTTCTATGAGCTCATTTAACATTTACACCCTGTTTGAAAACTTTTTAAGCAAATGAATTAAATTGAATTCCATCCAAAATTGAATTCTATTAGAAATTGAATTCAATTTTTATGTTTGGAATGAGTTAGTAAATAATAGAATTGAATTGAATATCAGAATTGAATTCAATTATTATATTTTACTATTTTGTCCTTCATCCAAAATGACACTGAGTGAGAAATAAAGATTATTTAATAATTTTTATTTGTCAGAGAGAGGTCTGATTTGTTTTGAATGATTTGAAGGGAATTGAATTTCAATTCCTTATTAATTTCTGGTTAAAAATGTATTCCAAACGGTGCAGGAATTCAATTCCAAACAGGGTGTTATGCATCCGTATTTTATTGTGAGACCGATAATATTAAACCGTTTTAGATAAACGATATTATCTTATTTGGTCTATTTTTAAAGAGGACCCTCTTTACAATCATCAAATATAAGGGTGCTAAAGAGAATTAATCCGAATTGTAGATTAGTGAATGGTCGAGATTGGTTTCCAATTCATGAAGAAATTCAATTTTATTCCTTTTCAAATAAGGTGTTATGCATCCATATTTTATTGTGAGACCGATAATATTAAACTGTTTGAGATAAACAATATCATCTTATTTGGTCTACTTTTAAAGAGGACCCTCGTTACAATCATAAAATATAAGGGTGCTAAAAGAATTAATCTGAATTATAGATTAGTGAATGGTCGAGATTGGTTCCCATCAGATCTAATGGTGTGAAGGGGGGCTTTCTCAGGCAACACTGTGAATTTCCCCTCCCTATTTAACTCCCCTGTTGGATTGCTCCATCTTCTGTCGGATGAGAATTCTTCCACCAATTCCATTCCATTCCATGGATTCCATCAGGATGGAGAAGTTTCATGCCATGGAGAGGTACAGGAAGAGGAAGCAGTTCGTCCCCTGCCTCCTCCGCTACTTTGCCACGCTCTTATTCTTGGCCCTCTTCCTATCCAGCCCCCTGTGGCTTCCACGAGTATGTTCATGCCTCCTTTCTCTCGCGGCCGTCTCTGGGACCAAGTGCTTCGTCCTACTCTGCAACGTCGTCGTCGTCTTCCTCGTGAGGGTGAGCGAGTCCAAGCCTTCGCAGCCCTCCCCGACAGATATCTACGAGGAGTACATGAACAGGAAGGTAAGCAATGAGCGGCAGGACGAGCAGAGGAGCGAGAAGGGAAAAGAAGAAGAGGAAGAAGAAGAAGAAGAAGAAGAAGAAGAAGAAGTGAGCGAGATAGACAAGAAAGCAGAAGACTTCATTGCAAGGATTAATTGGCAGAGGAGGCTTGAGGAGAGGAGGCTGCTTTCTTATGGTTATGGCTAATTAAAAAAACATTAATTTTGAAGGAGAGGAGAGTGTGTGAGTTCGTTGTAGGAGACGTTGCTTATAGAGATTTGGCTTTGTAGGATATCATCAGCATGCATGCAGGTGTACAAACTGTGCAAGAACAAAACAGCTTGAAGGTTTTTGAATCATTAATCCAGAATCGTGTGAAGAGAATGATATGAGATGATGATGATGTTACTGTTACGAGAGCTTTCTTTCTTGGGTAGAGGTTTTAAGCTGAAAGAAGATGCTGAGTAGAGGAGCACTTCACGTTGATGGAAGAGGCTGTTGGATGTCAAAAAGTAATGTTGAGAATTGGACACTACAACATTTTACAATTTGAAGACAAAGAAAATAAAAAGTAACTCGTATTTTGTACTGATAATTTAATTTTCTTTATGAATAAAAAACGAAATGAAGGAGAGAATATTTATATTTTATAATATTTATTATGCAATCTATACCGTTAAATAGTAAACATAAATCCTAGCCATAAAATATTTAATTTCTATCCATTAAACGAGAGAAATATTTTCAACCATAAATTTTTATTTTTATGTATTACCATATTGTCATTCCTATTCATTGAATGAGAAAAATATTTTTATCCATAAGTTCTTTTTCTTATCTGTTGATGGGTTGGGGTTAACCCTCAATGACAGCCCTTTATACTATGCTCAGTTGATCACAAAACTATTTGAATTTGTTGACGCTCAAGCCTTTTGTGAACAAGTTCACAACTTGGTTATTTGTATTGATTTGTCTCATCTCAATTTCTTTTTCCAGAACTTTTCTTTGATAAAATGATAATGCACTTCAATATATTTAGTTCTTGCATGAAAGATTGGATTTTCCATCAAACAAATTACCGACTGATTGCCACAATACATTGGAACTGCATTATCTATTGGTTGATATAGGTTATCAGTCATATGCTCTCTTGAGTTGTCATTGTTGCGGCTTGATACTTAGTTTTAGTGGGCGACAATGATATAGTTGGTTGCTAACTGCTTCTAAATGTGGCTTTGTTGGATTTTACATGTGCCGACTTATTACACTAACTACATAGGAAATATCAAATCGAGTTGAGGTTAAGTGGATGAGACTGCCTACCAATTGTCGATACATAGTTGCATCTTCTAACTTGTTCCCTTTACGTGCACATTGTTATGACCGAATGAATTCAGATATCTCCATAATGGTATGATATTATCTACTTTAGGTCTAAACTCTCATGGATTTATTTTTAGACTTTACCCAAAAGACCTTATACCAATGAAAATATCTTCCATTATAAGTCCATGATCTTTCCTATATATTTTCAATATAGGACTTTGTTTGCAACTTTGCCAATCCAATAATCCTCCCTCAAACGAAGGACTACATAACCCCCTCAAGCGGAAAACATATCCATTTGACATTCGATCCTTGACCCACCAAGTCTTCCCGTCCCTCGGTCCACCCGACCTACTAGGACTTTATTGCCTAGCCACGACTAGGACTTCCTGCATGGTGTCTAGTCTTCTTGATCCGAACACGGGAGCCCCCACTTCCTTTATTTTAAGTTAGCATTCCACTGACATGACTCGATTAGACCATAGCTCTTGTGCACAATCTGCAATTAAACCTTCTAGCAGTTCGGATTTGATACCAATTGTTAGAACCGAAGAAATTTAGATATTTTCACAATGGTATGAGAAGCTATAATCGTGGATGGACACCTTGCTGGTAAATGGAGGGTGTGGTGAAATGCCTGGGACACTGACGTGGTCATCTGAGGCAAGAAGGCTCCTCGTAGTCTCTATGAATCACAGGGAGAGTTAGAATGACGATAGGAGGGGGCTTCGACGAAGTCACTCCGACGCTCAAGTTAGTTCGTAGACCAAAATAGAGGAGAAAGACAAGAGGTTCTAGTGTTTCACTATGTGCATACCTCTGTTCAATAAGTTTTATCACTTTTTATAGAACATGACGGGAGTCCATGTTTTCCACCTTTCGATTTTGTCATAACGGTTACCCACGTCCTCCCGCAGTAATGGCTATTTTAATATAGGATAAGTTGTGAGTGTTTCTTCTTTGTCGTGGGCCATGCTCTCGTTTTTGCAGGCGAGTTATGAGGATAACAACAACTCTGATGTCGAGGCTTTTATTGTCTAGGTGCAGACTTGGTAAAAGTGTAATATTTAGTCGGGGATAGGAGCTTAATTTGAAATTGGGAGCTCAACCTCATGGCTCGGAGTCGGGAACCGACCTTGTGGCCCGGGGTCAGGAGCTCTGTTGAGAGTCGGGAGGCCAACTTGGAGTCGGGCAATTCAACTCGATGATCTTATCAGGTTTGGGAGATCCAGCTTTGTTGTTCCTCCTAGCAACGTGGCGTCTATAGGATCCTCCAGCATCAGTATGATATTATCCACTTGGGCCTAAGCCCTCATGACTTTATTTTTGGGTTTTACCCAAAAGGTTTTTTCCCTTATAAGCCCATGATCTTTCTTATATGTTTTCAATATGGGACTTTGTTTGCAACATTTCAAACCCAACACACACATTCTGAAATTTGGTTCCATAGGTGTTGAAATCGATTTGCATTTGAGCATTCTGAACCTTTTCAACAAGTCTTTGGAATATTTTTGTTGACAAAAAAATATTCCCTTTTGTGTATGATCAACCTCTAAACTAAGAAAGTGTTTAAGTTGTCCAAGTTCTTTCATTTGAAATCGGATTGAAAATTTTCCTTTGTTTGAAGAATTTCTGCTTCATCATCTCTGGTTATGACTAAGTCATCGACATATACTAGCACGATAGCTAACATTTCTTCATTTGATTTGACAAATAAGTTAGAAGCCGTAGATGTTACTATATAACCACTTTGATTTAGAAATTCGACAATCTTATCATACCATGCCCTGGATGTTTGTTTCAATCAGTAGAGCACTTTCCCTAACTTGCACACATATTCAGGATGATGTTGGTTCTGAAATCCTATTGGTTGGATCATATAAATTTCTCGATCTAATTCTCCATGAAGAAAAACATTCTTCACATCCATCTGTCATAGATTCCAATCTTTATTGGTTGCAAGTGCAAGTAGGACTCATATAGTTGTAAGTTTTACCCTGGACTAAACGTTTCATCATAGTCTAGTTCGTACTGTTGAGAGAAACCATGAGCAACCAATCGTGCCTTATACCTCATGGGACATATAAATTTTGGGACATATCGACTTCACCTTATAGAAATATTGGGCAATTGTCTTGTCACATTGCTATATTAACAACAACTCATTCTCCAAAAGTTACAGTATTGCATCATTCTTCTTTGAAAAAAGTATAGCGAAGATATCCCACACTTCCTTTGTATTGGTGTAAAAAGCATTTGACAAGAACAGATAACTTCTAGGATTTCAATGTTTGACCATATACCAAGATCTGGTCAGTCTGACTAAGGGTTAAGCCAAACAGAAGTTGATGTTATTAGTGATATGAGAGAAGTGTCCTAAGGCAATCGCCTTATGATTGTAATCATTTATTTTAATAAATGAATATTCACTATTTGAGTATATATGTTTGTGTATTTGATTGAGATCTTAAACTCATTTACTGAATGTCCACAATACAATTCACAGCATGAGAGAATTTGTGATGAATTCACAACTAGTGATTATCTCTACATGTGCAATTGTGAAGTATTGAAATTGTCCCTTGTCGATGAATTGATAAATACGGACACTATCAATTCTGTTGAGACTAGCATGGGTTATTCTCTAATGAGCTGATTCTCACTGGCTGGTGACATTGAGATGTCCGGAGATAAACATGAATGCTAGTTAAGGGAACTAGTTCATTGGAGTGACTGACTGTAAAACTTCATATAGTAGTCTACATATAGATATGTCAGTGAAATTCTTACTGCAGCTTAAGTGCGATGTTCCTTTGACTTACAGTGTTCAAGTCATCTTGGTCATGGAGACTTATACTTTGACATCTTCAGCAAGTATCTCCAAGGAGATGTGGACCCAGGATGATTGGGTATAAGCCGAAGTGCCCGAAGATGTTTGAACAGCCTACAAAGGATTCACCACTCCTTGCGAGGAGATGTATACCCGAGGTCTATCGTCGGATTGTTACTCGAAGCCTTTGGCAGAGCATGACATGTTCAGAGTATGAATCACTTAAATACATGAGAATAATTAGAATCCGTAGGACGAGAAAACGTTACTTGGGCTAGGTGTGACGTAGTCAGCCTAGTGGGGACTGACACACATAGACCATGTCCTGAACCAAGTGGATATAAGATGGTGAAGGGAATGGGGCACGATTCATTATAGCTGCTGAAGGGTTTCAGAATTGTTTCTGAGGTCAACCGTTGATCTTTCGATTAATTGGGGATCATGATGTACTACTAGGTGCCACTCATGATCGTTCTATAATTGATTAATTATATGCCTCCGGGGCTATGGTGCAGCGGTAAGGTCGCTAGTTGTTTACCTAGGCATCCGCGGTTCGATCCCCAGCTACGGCGCATTTTACAGGAATTTTTACTCTAAATTGGGCGCGAACCCTGGGACGCTGAGCTTCTAGACTGGCCACCGTGAGCGCTTCCCGATTTACCCTGGTGACTGGTGGGAAACTTCCGTGGGGTCGGGCCAGTCACCCCAGGTTCAATTTGTCTGCTGCCTGGTTCATCATATAATTGATTAATTATAGACGGCCAACATAAATCGAAAGCCTATTTAGTCACACGCACTACGAGTAATCTGAGGGATTTAAAACGAGTTGAAAATTAGATTTTTCAATCAAGAGAGATTAGGTTTGGTTGAGCCAAACGATAAGTCGAATCTGAATTTTTCAGAGACGCATTGGAAGCGTAAAATGGCTAAGTCTTTTGAAGACTTAATAGATGAATTAAATAAGTTTAATTCATTGGGGCGTGGCTTGGATGAGCCGGTCAAAGAGGGCCTCCATCCTCTTTGCTTGGCCGGCCACAACAAAGGGAGAGAACCAAGTTTTGGTTCAATTTATAAAATAAACCAAGTGTGATTTGTTTTATAAAATTATGGATGATATAAATTTTTATATAATAAACCAAGGTTTGGTTTATTTTTCATGGAAATTAAAATGAACCATGGATTGGTTTATTTTATAAAATCAATCATGGATTGATTTACCATGATAAGGAAATTTATTCCATAAGAGAGAAGAGACTTGATTGATTTTTATCATGAATTAAAATATAATTTTAACCATGATATAAAATCAAACTTGGCATGATGGAATAAGTTATTCCATATTTGAGAGGCATGATGGTTGAGAGGCTACTATATAAAGGACCCAAGGCAAGGCTTGGGTGATAATCAATCGAAGAGACGAAGGCATAGGCTCTCTCCCTCTCTTTCTCTCCTTCTCTTCTCCCCTTCTTGCCGTGCGCCAACCATCCCCAAGAAGGAGCACCAGCCGGCCATCCTTTTGTGGTTAGTCTTCCGACTTCTCTGTTGGTTTTTCTCATCGCGTTCTCGGAGAATCTAGTAGTTCTCGAGAACACGACACTCGTGGCTTTACGAAGTCATCCCGAAGATACTCGGCGTGGACGCGAATAGAGGCGGAGCTTCCAAGGGACGCTTACGGTTGGATCTCGTCCCTTCCTTCGAGTTACGCGAGGTAATATGTAAATTAGTTTATGTTTCTGCAAAATTTAAATATATGATCATGTCTACACAAGATAAAATTGCATGCTTAGTTGTGTGGTTAAATGATTTAGAGAAATTATTTATGTTAAACCTTCCGCTGCACGTAATTAATTTTGAAATTACGAACCCGCATCCATGTCAACATGCACCCGGTCCCAACAGATGTTTGGCTGGGTAAACCCAGGGCTGGTCAGGTTGAACAAAGGTTAAGCCAAATAGGACATAATGTTTGACAGAGTGATTAGTAAAGAACCTAGGGTTGATCAGTTTGACCAAGGGTTAAACCAAACAGGACTTGATGTTTGGCAGAGTGACTAACCTAAATCTAGTCAGTTAGACCAAGAGTTAAGTCAAACAGGACTTGATATTTGATAGAGGAAAGTCTAGTCAGGATCAGATGACTAGCAAAGAAGTCTTTGTTAAGGCATTGAAGACATGAGAAGTGAAGCTGGGCATGAAGTCATGGTTCAAGGAATTGGGCACGAAGACCTGGCCGAGGGTTGGGCAACAAAGTCCTGGTTCCAGGAATTGGGCACGAAGACCTGACCGAGGGTTGGGCACTGAAGTCCTGGTCGAGAATCGGGCACGAAATCCTGGCGAGTGAAGCTATGTCCTAGTGAGTGAAGCTAGGTGGACAAAGTCCTAGTGAGTGAAGCTGGGCAAGAAGACCTGACCGCGAGTTGGGCACGAAATCATGATGATTGAAGCTGGGTCCTATTGAGTGAATCTAGGTGGATGAAGTTCTGGTGAATGAAATTAGACAAAAAGACCTCACCGCGAGTTGAGCACGAAATCATGGTGAGTGCAGCTGGGTAAAAGTCCTAGTGAGTAAAGATAGGTAAAGGGAAACCCTAAGGGGTTGACCTTAGGTAGTAAATGTAGACTTGATCGTATGGCTAGAGGGGGGTGAATAGCTGATTGTCGAACTTTCGTCAGTTCTTTCTACAAGTGTTAGCTTTAACAAGCGAAAATACAACTAAAACAATGAAATCAATGCTAACACTTATCCTTTTACGTGGTCGGAGATTGCTTGCTCCTACTCCACGGCATGTCTTTGAGGTTGATGATCCCTCAATCCTTCGGTGGATTAGTCCTCGACAATCTCCGGCTAATGCTTTCTCCTTCTCGGAGGAGAACAACCTCTCACAAGACACTCTTCCCCTTTACAAGATTGGGAATCAGGGTTAGGAGGAAGAGATTTGCTTTTGGGAGCTTTGAGCACTTGACCAAGGAAGTTTCTCACTAAAGAGCTAACCCTTCTTAAGTCTCAAAGCCCCCCTTTAAATAGATGAGAGAACTGTTAATAAAACATCTCAATCTCGACACCAGTTGACAACTGCCAAGTCCAGTCGACTAGTGCTTAGCCAACGGCTAGATTTTGAACAGACTAATTGATTGTCATTCAAACCAGTCGACTGATCTTATTGTTTGAACCTCACAGAAGGTTCAGTCGACTAGTGTCCCTACTAGTCGACTGATCCTTTTACACACTCACACTCATTCTCTCCGGAGTCACCTTTTGAAGCTCTCTTCCTTTGGCTCTCGTTCCCCGGATGCATCTAACCCCTCAGCTCGTCTTGATACCATCCTTCACGTATGCCTTGAAGTCTGCTTCCCTCGGCTCCACTCCGTTGCTCCTCGTTCAACGGTCCCTCGGATGCGCCATCCTTCATGACTTCAAGGACCTGAGCACCAAGATGAGATCTCTTATATGTGTGTTTCACCAGGTCCTGCATGACTCAAACACACATCAAACCAATATGAAAAACTAACTTAATCATATTGACACACACATCAAAACCCATGATCTATCTGATCAAATCTGGGTCGATTGCACCAACAGTAAAGTCTGTACTAGATCAGATGCCGTTATAAGGGGGGTTGGATAGCGGGGCACTCAAATTCTTCGGTTTTTCTTCCTATAGTGTTAATGTGCAAGCAAAATAATATAAAATAAACTAAATATAAAGGAATACAAATCATTTAACGTGGTTCAAAGATAAAGCTCCTGTTGGGGATCGGTGCGTCGGCTAGAGGGGGTGAATAACCCGTTGCCCCCAATGCGTCGTTTCTTCCTACACGTGTTAGCTTGCGCAAGCGAAAATACAAACTACAAATAACAACACAAACGTAAACACCAAACCTTTACGTGGTTCGGAGATGATACTCCTACTCCACGATTGTTCGTAAGGTGGACAATCCCGATCCATCTGTGGATGACTCTCCGGAAAGCCTCCGGCTAGCCCGTGTCGCTCCTTGTGGGTGGAGAAACCTCACCACACACCTAAGCTTAGTAGACTACTAATAAGCTTTACCCAAGCTTATTTCGTCAACCTTTGCTCAGCCAAACCAAGCTCTCTTAAATAGAGCTTGTCCCTAAAATAGCCGTTACCAGTCGACTGGTGCCAACACCAGTCGACTGGTCCACCCGAACTCGAACGTTACAGCCCAACATTTGAATTCCAGCCAACACCAGTCGACTCCACAGAGGATCAGTCGACTGAACTTTCTGTGCCCAACACTAGTCGTCTGCTCCAAGCAGCAGTTGACTGCCCAAACCCTAAATTTATGGTTTCAACTCCGAGTATAGTCACTCATCACTCATTCTCGCCCGACCAACCTAGACCTAGCCTTCTAGCCTCCTCCATCAGCCTTGCATCCCTCGGATGCCTCTCCATCCTTCACGTCTTGCCTTCTGGAGCTTCCTTGGCTTTGGTCCTTGTTGTCGGGTCATCCTTTGACAACATGCCACTTGAACTTTTCTCCTTCGTACCTGTATCCTGTTTTCTCATAATGCAACATTAAATACAATAATAAACCTAACTTAAACTTTTGCCAAACATCAAAATCTAAGGTACCTAGATTGCTCCAACAATCTCCTCTTTTTTGATGTTTGGCAACCCATTTAAGTTACGGAAACAACGACAAAGCAAATGTTCATGCATAAATTATAGAACCTAACCTTAGGCTTCCCCTTTACCTAAACTCCCCCTTGAGTAGGTTTTTCTTGCAAAGGTACTTCTCCCCCTTTGCCAACAAATGCTCTCCCTTCACCTAAGTTGCCCCCTTGAGCTTGGATTTCTTGCAAAGGTGTGTTGGTTTCCCACTTAAACTCAACATTTCTCCCCCTTTGTCACACATCAAAAAGAGCTCCAATAATAACCCAGTTATTGGATTCTTTGACCTTAAAAGACCACAAACATTGTGTATTAACCCCCATAAGATTATACACAAGTCCAACATCATCAAGACACATTTCGACTTTGCTGCAACTTCAGCCTGTATCAGTTGACTGGGACAATTACCAGTCGACTGACATAGTCAAAAACCAATCTCAAAGAATTATCAGTTGACTGCTCTTTGCATCAATCGACTGATACCCTGAGATCAACCTATTTCTGTATTTCTGACCCAATTTTAGAAATATACCAGAAATTTTATAAGTCTCCAAAAATTTCTAAATTTTGTATAGAGGTTTATGGTACCTGTGTCTACTTAAAAAATACATTTAAAAATGTATATATCTCGGATCCCAAGATTGACACAAAACCCAACACTATCTAAATGGTTCAATTGAACTTTGACCTAAAGTCCTAGGTTTGACCTTCTCTTGATGTATCTACCTATATCAAACCACAATGCATCTCTTGCATTGGTTTATATGACATCTATACATCAAATATCAATTTTCATTTAATATGACCCCAATGTCATATTTTCATGCATGTAACATAAATCCAATGTATCAAAACCTAAGGATTGAGACTCAAATCCGTCTCCAAATCCTTTAGCACACTTTATGGTCCATCTAGACTTCCAGGAGAAATCCTCCCGAGATCCATTTACCATGGGTTCCAATTTGACTCCTAGAGCTCCCCCTGGAGCTCTTAGCCTTAGCCACCTCCCTAGGAGACTCATCCAAGGTTACTAAGCCACACCAATGTACCTCCAGTGACCCTTGGCTCTCAACCATTACCTTCTTAATCTTAGACGTCTTGTCCTTGATTACTCTTCCCTTACCAATGTCTTGTCTCTTTCTAGCATTTAACATTCTTTTCAAGGTACTCAATTTAACATTTTTGGATTTTTAACCACCCAAACAAATGTCAAGTCCCTTAGGTCCAATAATGAACCTATTTAGGACTCTCTCCATTTCCTCAAGCCTTACCTTCAAGACTTGATTTTTCAATTCTAGGATTCTAACCCTAGAGTCAACATGTTCATCTTGGACATTTCTAAACCTATCCACCTTCCTAGGCATATGTCTCCCCTTCTTGGGATTAATGCCTTGATCATTAACTACCTTCCTCACCTTAAGCATGATAGTTTTGGTCTTATTAGGTCTAGCCTTGGGTAATGATTTCCTGGGGTTATCTATCTTGTTAACCCTATTCCTATCATTATACCTAAATCCATGATTATACTTGAGTAAATAATCTACATTATTTTTAACAAGCATATATGAATTAGAAATTGGATTGAATTTTAAATAAAGGATTACCTTCCCTTTTACCTTTGAAGCTCTTCCTTGACTTGAGCTTCTCTTTTTCTCCAATTTCTTAAAATGCCCTAGCTTCTTGAGCTTTCCTTTCCTTGGGCATTTTATGTGGTAGTGGCCTCGCTCTCCACACGTGAAGAAAATTATATGTTTCTTATCCTTAGCTCCATCCCTACAACCCTCATTAGTTTTTAAATGAACTTCACCGGGTTTAGGGTTTACCTCTTTTACCTTCTTGAATGAAGGACACCTACTCTTGTAGTGCCCCATTTTCCCACACTCAAAACATTTGATGTGATATTTTTCACTCTTCTCGATAGTTGAGGTTGAGCTTCCAAGATCTCCTCAACCTTGGATTGCTCTTCTTCTTTATCACTTGAGGATGTGGACGATTCCACTTCCTCCTCCTCTTCGGATGTTGAACTCGATTCAACTTCCGATTGGTTCTTCTCTTTCTCTTGGACCAATGCGCCCTCATCCTTGGACTCCTCTACTCCTTGTCCTTGTGTTGAATTTTCATGTAGAGTTATCACCTTTCTCCATAGCTCATAAGCATTCTTGTATTATCCTACACATGACACAATATAAGAAGGTAATAAATTTAACACAATTCTCGTTACCTCCTTATACAACTCCGCTTCCTCCTTTTAATCCTTAGTCCAATATCGAGGTCGGAGGTGTTTCCCCTTTTTATCCGTTGGAGCTTCGAATAGAACCTCCAAAGCGGTGCAATGATTCCAATCCATTTGGAACCAAGTCTCTAATTGCTTCCTCCAATTATCGAAATCATTTCGATCATATAGAGGTGAGATTCGAGTATCCCATCCTAGTGGACCTTTCGAATCCATCTTCCTCTAGCATTTTGCTATCCCGATGATTAGTCCGTAGACGAGCAAACCGTCGCTCTGATACCACTTGTTGGGGATCAGTGCGCCGACTAGAGATGGGTGAATGCCCATTGCCCCCAATGCGTCATTTTCTTCCTACATGTGTTAGCGTGCACAAGAGGAAACACAAACTAAAAATAACAATACAAACGCTAACACCAAACCTTTACGTGGTTCGGAGATGATACTCCTACTCCACGGTTGTCCGTAAGGTGGACAATCCCGATCCTTCTGTAGATGACTCCCCGGAAAGCCTCCGGCTAGCTCATGTCGCTCCTTGTGAGTGAAAAAACCTCACCACAACACTTACTGACACACCTGAGCTTGGTAAGCTACTAATAAGCTTTACCCAAGCTTATTTCGTCAACCTTTGCTCAGCTAAACTGAGCTCTCTTAAATAGAGCTCGTCCTTGAAATAGTCGTTACTAGTCTACTGGTGTTGGCACCAGTTGACTGGTCCACTCGAACTCGAACGTTACAACCCAACGTTTGAATTCCAGCCGATACCAGTCGACTGATTCTCTGATCAGTCGACTGATCTTTCAGTGCCCAATACCAATTGGCTACTCCAAGCAGTAGTCGACTGCCCAAACCCTAAACTTAGGGGTTATTCTCGCCCGACCAACCTAGACCTAGCCTTCTAGCCTCCTTCATTAGCCTTGCATCCCTCGGATGCCTCTCCATCCTTCACGCCTTGCCTTCTGGAGCTTCATTTGGCCTCGGTCCTTATTGTCGGGTCTTCCTTTACCAAGATGCCACTTGGACTTTTCTCCTTCGTACCTGTATCCAGCATTCTCACAATGCAACATCAAATACAACAATAAACCTAACTTAAACCTTTGTCCAAACATTAAAACCCAAGGTACCTAGATTGCTCCAACAACTTCTACTCTATGGTTGCCCGTAAGGTGGATGATCCTTATCTATCGGAAGATTAGTCCCCGAAAAACCTCTGGCTATACTCAACCTCCTTGTGAGTGGAGAACCTCACCACAAACTCACTATGAACACTTGGTATCGCACAAGAACTCTAGAGCACAAAGAAAACTACTAATAAGCTTTAACCAAACTTATTTCGTCAACCTTGCTCAAGCTTCCCAAGTTCTCTTAAATACAACTCGTTCTGCTGATCTAGCCATTATCAGTCGACTGGTGCCAACACCAGTCGGCTGACAGCTGTCGAATTCGAACATTACAATCTAACGTTCGAATTCAGCCGACACTAGTTGACTGCACAGAAAGATCAGTTGACTCATCTTTCTGTGCCCTCATTTAGTCGACTGATCCTATACTAGTCGACTAGTAAAATCCTAAACTTAGGGTTTCAACCATGAGTACATTCACTCAGCACTTATCCTCACCCAACCAACCTAGACCTAGCCTTCCAGCCTCCTCCATCAGCCTCGCGTCCCTTGGATGCCTCTCCATCCTTCACGTCTTGCCTTCTGGAGCTCCCTTCGACCTCGGTCCTTGTTGTCGGGTCCACAGTCCCTCGTGACTCACTTGACTCTTCATTGTAGCCTTGACCTATTGCCTTCAAGCCTTTTTCACTTTAGCTCTCATTCCTCGGATGCATACAAGCCCTCGGCTCGTCTCAATGTCATCCTTCACGTATGTCTCGAAGTGTGCTTCCCTCGGCTGGTCCTTGTTGCCTTGTCCACGGTCCCTCGGATGCTCCATCCTTCACCGGACCCGAAGCCATCAAGCTGAGTCATATGTGTATCCTGTAAACTTGCACACTCAAACACACATATCAAATACAAGGGTGAATCTAACTTAAATTTTTTGCCTAAATATCAAAACACATGGTCACACGGACCATAGATTGTCTCAACAAAGTCTTGGAGAGTTAACTCTAAGCAAAGCCTAGTATGTCAGGTAGACTTACAGAAGTTGGACTTAGGATGTTTGTTTGCTTTGTGTTTGCTTGTCATCCAGGAATCTGAAGCTGGAGGCAAAAAAAGGAGAGTAAAAGCAAAGCAGAAAGCAAACTGCAGCCTGGGACTACTCCCAGGCGCTCGGAAGGACCCGGGCTCCTGAGTGGCTCCCAGAAGCTCAAGTGGCTCTCGGGCGCTCGAGTAATCCGGGCGCCTCCATGACCCGGGTGCCCTAAGGGTTCCCAGGCGCCCCTATGTCTCGGACGACCACATGGTCTTGGGAGCCTGGGACCCATTCCACAGATTTTATCCCCTACGATAAGGTCGCCGAATTGATTAGATAAGGATCAACATTAAGGGCACCCTAGAAGGCTACATGGGAACTCGAGTGGCTTACATATAAGGGGATCGAGTGGTGCATTTAGATTATCACTTTCAACATAGTACTACTCTCTGTTTATGAAAGAAAAGTGCTACAACGAAGCTCTATGACCAAGGCGGCTCCAGGAGGAGGTGAGCTGCACTTCGGACTTTCAGATTGGCTGAGATCTTCATCGACTTTTGGTTTGATTGTTATTATTTGTAATCAATATTTTATCTACTTTTGCTTGTACTAATTGAACTGTAAGACGGGTTTTCTCCGCCTCTAAAAATTTCAGAAAGAAGGCCATTAGTGGACTCACAACGAGTACATAAGCCTTGAACGTACTGACCTGGGGGTTGAAAACCAAGTAAATGGATCTCACGTGTCTACTGTATTGCTTGTTTTTTATTTATTATTCTGATATGCTACTAACGACTTTATTAAGAAGGACAATCGACGAGATTCCGAAGAAGCGTAAGTCGATATTCATCCTTACTTCTATCGACGACACCGATCCAAGAATTAGTATCAGAGCGAGGTTGCTTTGATAGGACTCACTGCCAAAGGAGCAAGAAGACCACAGATTGAGGGGGAGACGGGTGAAAAAGGTATATTTTTTTTAATGTCAAGTTTCAAATTTCATATAACCTGTTTTAAGTGTAAGGAGAGAGGACACTATAAAAACAAGTACCCTACTCGTAAGATTCAGACGTCACCACTGGCAACAACGAAAGTACAAGTGTCATGAGTCCAGAGGGATAAGGATCGCATCCAATGCTTCAAGTGCTGCAAGCATGAGCACTACAAAAATTAGTATCCAGAATGGAAGAAGAATAGATCAGCAATACTAGAAAATATAAGGATAGTATGGAAATTTAATTTTTACAAAAATATCCCTGCTAGTTTAGATTCTAATTTAGAAAATTTACATAATAATTTTGTTTACAAAAATACATCTATGCATGCAAATAGACCCGACCCCGGGCCGGGTCCAGCCCGGACCCGGCCCGGAACCGGCCCGGGTCAACGGGCCGGGTGGCCCGTTGACCCGGTTCACCGGGCCGAACCAGAACCGGCCCGGCAGGATACCGGGCCGGTTCCAGTTCCAGCCCCCCAGAACCGCGAACCGGCGGTTAACCGTCGGTTCCAACGGCACTGAACCGCCGGTTCAGTGCCGTTGGAGACTTTTTGTATTTTTTTTTGGACGGATGAGATCATTTGACCGTTTTTTGATTAATGGCTATGATTTAGTGACCGTTATGATCCGAACTCTATAAATAGGGAGCTCATTTCATCATTTTCACTCACAACACAACTTCTCAATCTCTCATTCTCAACTCTCTAACTCTCAACTTCTCTCCGCGTTCTTCATCGACGATAATGGAAGGAGGTCACAGAGCTTCATCATCTCGATCTCGGAGGGAAAAAGAAATTGCATACGAGGATCCCAACCTTCAAATTCAATCCACCGATGATGAGACCGAGGCTCAGCCCCAACGCCCTCCGATCCCCGAAACGCAAGGAAGTACTGATACGATTACTTCTAAGGTTCGGGATAATCCTCCTTTAAAATCGTCTATTTTTACTAAACATTTTGAGAAGGTCACACTTCCGTCGGGAGAAATGCGTGCAAAATGCAAGCATTGTAATGCTTCCTACAAATTCCAAGCCGGTGGCAGCTATGGGTCGTTGAAACGACATGTAGAAACGAAGCACCCGACGGAATATGGGCTTGACCGCTCTCAAACACAATTATCTAGATTTTCTAGCGGTAGTAGTACTGATTCTGGTTTATTTTTATATTCAGATAATAAATTAAGAGAATCATTAGCTAAATTTGTTTCCGTAGAACATCTTTCTTTTAGTTTTGGATCTAAATGCACATTTGAAGATTTTTGTAAAAAATCTCTTAATCCTGCTGCTAAACGTGTACCTAGGACTACACTAACTCGTACAATTAAAATATTAGTAAAACAAGAAAAAAAGAATTTAATTGAAGAATTTAGTAAATTAAATAATAAAGTTTCTTTATGTTCCGATATTTGGAGTGATCATTGGCAAACTCATTCTTATATGGGTATAACATGTCATTGGATTGATAACTCTTGGATCCTTCAAAAAAGATTATTAGCTTATAGAGTTTTTGATGAATCACACACTGCTCATAACATTGCACAATTATTACACATAGTTTTAGAAGAATATGGATTGACTCATCAAATATTTTCAATATCATTAGACAATGCTAGTTTTAATACCGCTTCAATAGATGAATTAAAATTTATTTGTCAACCTGTCATTGGTGGTTTATTTTTTCATATTCGTTGTGTATGTCATATTTTAAATTTATGTGTTCAAGATGGATTAAAACTTTTACAAAATTATATTCAACCAATTAGAACCGCAATTTCATACTTATGGTCCCATCCACCTATGATGAAACAATGGGGTAGATTTTGTAAAGCTAATGGAATGCGACCAAAAAAATTTCCACGTGATGTTCCAACACGTTGGAATTCAACATATCAATTATTACAAGATTCTTTTCAATATAAAGATTTATTATGTTTATTTTTTGCATAAAATAGTAATACTAATATATATTTATTTTCACAACAATGGAATATTTGTAGTAGTATTTGTGAAATTTTAAAAGTTTTTAACGATGCAACTGAACAACTTTCTGATGTTTATTATCCCACTGCTCATTTAATTTTAGTGAATTTTTGTAGTATAGTATTAATATTAAATGAACATGTAAATAATGAAGCTTTAACTTTATGTATATTAGCTATGAAAACTAAATTGGAAAAATATTTTTATTTTATTCCTGAAATTTATTTAATTGCATTTGCTTTAGATCCTAGATTTAAATTAGAAGTTTTACAAGAAATGCTAACTTTATATTATGACGCATTAATTCCTATTAAGGATTCTTCCTCTCCGGATCCAGCTAATATTGTATATAATATTAAAAATTATTTATATGATCTTTATAATCAATATTATGTTAAATATGGAACACAAACTAATATTTCTGAAACACAACAACCTACTACTACTAATTTAAAACTTACAAAAGCCTAACTTTTATTAAAAGAACGGACGAAACGTCCACGAGGATCCTCAAGTTCCACACAGGAACTTGAGAATTATTTTACGACTTCTTTTGATTTTAATGAAGCAGATAGCGAAGACTTCGACATCTTGAAGTGGTGGTCACAGAAGGCTCAAAGCTTTCCTGTTCTCTCCGTGATCGCAAAAGAAATTTTAGCTTCTCCAGTGTCGACTGTTGCTGTGGAGCAGACGTTCAGTGCCGGCGGCAACATATTAGATGAACGACGATCAACTATGTCTCCCGACTCATTGTAAGCTCAAGCATTACTTGATGATTGGACCAGAGCCGAGAAGCGAATCCAAGGAATGCAACTTTCAGAAGACGAAGTCGAAGAATTTGATACCGAAGGAACAAATACAACGGGAACGGGAGGAAATGCAAGTGAGTGAGAAAAGGTAAAAAATGTAAAAAAATGTAAAAGGGTAAAAATGTAAAAGAACTACGTGGGCTTTGATTCCTCTATACCCTAAGGGGATACGTAGGCAACTTATATAAGTGCAAGCCCTTTTTTAATAAAATTTATTTTTTAATTTTATTTTTAATTTTTTTAATATAATAATCTTGAACCGTGGTGAACCGTGAACCGGACCGTGAACCGGCGGTTCCGAACCGTGAACCGTAATCGTCTTGGGCGGTTAAGGTTAAGAGTCGACCTCCCACGAACCGTCGAACCGGTGGTTCCGAACCGTCAGTTCCGAACCGTGGTCGGGTCTACATGCAATAGTAAACTTTAATTTTTTCAAGTAAATTAAACTTTTTCATAGTAAATTAAATATATTACATGATAAATTTGCTAATAATGCATCTAAGTCAAACATTTATAATATTAAAATATTAAATAATTAATAATTAATATTAATGTTATAATTTTGGATATTAATGATGATTTTTTAAATAATTTTGTAGATAATTCTTAAGATAAAATTTCAATTAATATTCTTATAGATAATTCTTAAGATAAAATTGAAGATGATTTTGAAAATATATTTAATAATTTATAATATAAGAATGAAATTAATAATTTTGAAAATAATTCTCAAATTTTAATTAATAATATTGAAGATAATTCTCAAACATTAATTAATGATTTTAAAGATAATTCTCAAACTTTAATTAATAATGTTGAAGACAATTTTTAATCTTTAATTAATAATGTTGAAAATAATTCTAAAACATTAATTCATAATTCTAAAAATATTAATTCTGAAATTTTAATTAATAAATATAAAATTTTTGAAAATACATATTTGATTAATCAGAAAATTAGAAATTAAATAATTTATATAATAAAAAGCCTGATTGAATTAGTTTAGAAAATTTAGATTTAATTAACTCAAAAATTCATAAAAAATTAGAAATAAATTCTAATCTAATTAATTCAAACATCAAGCTAAATTCGAACTTCAAATATAAAAATTCTAATCAGAAAATGATGAAACTAATCTAAAATTAGAAAAAATTTCTTATAAGCTTAATAAAATCTTTGATTTATTTAATCAAGATAAATGTAAATCTAACAATTCAATTAATATTTCAACTAAAGAAGATAATCCAAATGTTAAAAACTCAAAATTAAAACATAAAAAACTAGAAATTAAATACACAAATTTAAAGAGCACTAATTTAAATTTTATCACCGAAAATTCAAATTATAATAAAGTACCCTTTAATTATGAAACCATGTAAAACCAAAATTAAATAAAAAATTCAAATAATTACCATAATGTACCATTTAATTATGAAAGATTAAATAAGAAGTTTAAATTTAAATAGCAAAATTCGAGAAAGGATAACTAATTGTTAATCCAAGTAAAAAATTTGTTAATATAAAATTCAAAAACTAAATTTTAATTAAAGACCTTTAATTATGAAACTAATAAAATTGTGTCAAATGGAACAATTAGCTTAATAATAACAAATGTGTCAAAGTGGATTGACATATTCGCGGGTTCACACAATTTGTATCAAATCGAGAATTTGATATTTTCTTAGAAATAAAATTAAAATGCTTTGACTTAATTGACATATGCATAACTGTCATGCTCATGCATCTACTTATTTTTTTCTATATCTATCATGTCATTAATGCTAGTTTATTTCTTGCTTAATTTAGAATAGCTAGATAGGAGAAAGGTTGTTTAACACATACCTAATATAGTACTAGGGTGGGACGAGATGATAGTACGTTAGGAAAACTTGGTCTAAGAAATCAGGAAGGGTAAGGAGTACCCGACTTGATCGACTTAGCTAAGTGGAACTAGCCGTAACTACCTCGTCACATCCTAGACTAGTTAGATCAGGGTTTCTCAAAGAGTAAATTAAAAGTATTATTTCTTTAAGAGGCTTTGTCTAAGGAAAGAGTCATTGTTTCGATACTCAAGAAGGCCCCTATGCCACGCCAAGACCTGGAAGTCATTTATTGAAATTTACTTTTAAGTTATTACTTGTTAAACTTGAATCTAACTTAAGGTCAAACAATCTATAAAAAATATTGAGGAAAATTAATTAAGTATCTCACAACATCCATAAGGTTACCGTGCTTGTGTATACTACGACATTTAGAATGGGTGAGATAATAAAGACTAATTAATGGATAAATATTTTCAAAAATCCTTAGAATAGTTTCATAAAAACCTATTTTAATTTCAAATTAGTGATGTAAACATAATAATATTTAAATAAATTTTATGCTTGATTATGTGTACTTATAAATAGCTTTCAAAAACTTATACATATTTTTGAAAATTATTTGACCTACACTTAGACACAAACCCTCTATGTCAACACTAAAGTCCCTTAAGACACTTAGATAGAGTTCCTTGTAGTTAACAAGGGTAGCCAGAAAGTCTTTCAGAAAAAGTATTTTTGTGTCTTTCAAAAAACTTTTTTAAAAAAATATTATTCTTTCAAAAATTATTGTATCTTTCAAAAATATTTTTTTTGGTCGAAAAATTATTTTTGGAAAACTATTCCTTCAAAAATTATTATGTCTTTCAAAAATATTTATCTTAAAAGTTTACTTTTTTGGAAAATATACCCTAATTGCTCTTATGATTTGAATAAACCCTAAAGACATATAGGAAGTTTTCCTTATAATCTGCAAGGATTCCTAAGATTGTGTCAGACTTAGGGGGAGTCCCGATCAAAAGAACAATTAATGTTTTGACTCTAGATTACTTTGAAAATTTTATATTTTAAAAATTATATTATCCTTTTCATTTGAGTCAAACCCTAAGACATATAGAACGATCATCTTATAGTAAACAAGTTTCTAGGATTGTGTCAAGCTTATGGGGAGTTCAAATTAAAAAAACTATTATAATTTTCAAAAAATACAATATTTTCAAAAACATTATCTGTTTAAAAATACTATATTTTTAAAAATACTATGGTTTTGTTTTTCAAAACATTTTGAAAATCTTTTAGTCTTCTAAATAATTTTTGATTTTTTATAAAAATTACTTTAGTTTGGAAAAATCTCTAAGACACATAGGAAAGTTTTCTTTATAGTTAACAAGATTTTCTAGGATTGTGTCAGATTGGGGAAGAATCCAAACTAAGAAATTTATTATTTTTAAAAAAATTAAATGTTGGGATCGATGACCCTGCTAGAGGGGGTGAATAGCAGATCACCCACTAATTACGATTTTCTCGTACACTTTGTTAGTGCACAGCAGAATACAAAACAAATTAAACTAACAAAGAAAATAAACCGCTAACATAAGACCTTTAACGTGATTCGGAGATGACGCTCCTACTCCATGATTGCCCATAAGGTGGACGATCCAGATCCGTCGGTGGATGACTCCCCGAAAAATCTCCAGCTAGCTCGTGTAGCTCCTTGTGGGTGGAGAAATCTTGCCACAAACTCACCAAGAACACGAGCTCAAGGTAGACTACTAATAGACTTTAACCAAGCTTATTTCATCAACCCTAGTCAGTCATCCCGAGTTCTCTTAAATAAAACTTAGTTACTGAACTAGCCGTTACCAGTCGACTGGTGTCAACATCAATCCACTGCTCCACTCAAATTTGAACGTTACAACCCAACATTCGAATTTCAGTCGACACCAGTCGACTGCACAGAAGATCAATCGGCTGATCCTTCTGTGACCTCTACTAGTCGACTGCTCCTAGCAACAGTCGACTGCCCAAACCCTAAACCTAGGGTTTCAACCCCAAGTATAATCACTCTGCACTTGTCCTCACCCGACCAACCTAGGCTTAACCTACTAGCCTCCTCCATCAATCTTACGTCCCTCGGATGCCTCTCCATCCTTCACGACTTGCCTTCTAGAGCTTTCTTCGCCCTCGGTCCTTGTTGTCGGATCTTTCTTTGCCAAGATCCCACTTGGACTATCCTTATTGTACCTGTATCCTGCATACTCACAATGCATATCAAATACAATAATAAACCTAACTTAAACTTTTGCCCAAACATCAAAACCTAGGGCATCTAGATTGCTCAAATAATCTCCCCTTTTTGATGTTTGACAACCCGTTTAAGTTAGGAAAAAATAACAAAGCAAAAATCATGAACTTAACCTTAGGCTCCCCCTTTACCTAAATTCCCCCTTGAGCTTGGATTTCCTTGCAAAGGTACTTCTCCCTCTTTGACAAAAATGAGCAACCATTGCTTCCCCTTCATCTAAGCTCCCACTTAAGCTTTGATTTCTTATAAAGGTGTGTTGATTTTCCACTTAAACCTAACACTTCTTCCCCTTTGTCATATATAAAAAAGAACTCCAATAATATCTCAATTATTAGATTCTTACCACTAATGATTAGAAACATTATATATTAACCGTTCATAAGATTATACACCTATTTACAATTATTTGGACACTTTTTGACTACTAAAAATAGTTTCAGCACATATCAGTCGACTGAGACAGCTACTAGTCAACTGATCCTTATCGAAAATAACCTTACAGAATTATCAGTCGACTAGTCCCTGCACTAGTCGACTGATACCTTGATATTAGCCTATTTCTGCATTTTGAATCCAATTTCAAAAATACACCAGAAATTCTGTAAATTTCCAAAAATTCTCAAATTTTATGGAGATGTTTGTGGTACTTATATCTACTTGGAAAAAATATATTTAAAAATGTATATATCTTGGATCTCAAGATTGACACAAAATACAAAATTAGCTAAATGGTTCAATTGAACCTTGACTTAGTCCTAGTTTTGGCCTCCTCTTGATGTATCTGCTCATACTGAATTGAACTACAATGCATCTCTAGCATTGATTTATATGATATCTATATATTAAGAATCAAATTTTCATGCAATATGATCCTAATGTCATATTTCTTGTATGACACACAACTCACGTGTGCTAAAATCCAAGGATTGAAACTTAAATTCGTCTCCAAATTCTTTGGCACACTCCATGTATATCTAGAGGAGATATCCTTCCGAGATCCATTGACCATGGGTCCCAATTTAACTCTTTGAGCTTTCTCTTGAGCTCTTAGCCTTAGCTACCTCCTTAAGTGACTCATCCATAGTTACTAAGCCACACCGGTATACGTTCGGTGACATCTGGCTCACCTTCTTAATCTCAGACACTATATCTTTGATTACTCTTCCCTTATCAATGCCTTGTGTCATTCTAGTATTTGACATTCTTTTGGTCTTGGAGGTATCCAATTTGACATTTTTAGACTTTTGACCACCAAAACACATGTCAAGTCCCCTAGGTCCAATAATGAACTTATCTAGAATTGTCACCATTTCCTCAAGCTTTGCCTTCAAGACTTGATTTTTAACATCTAGGGTTCTAACTCTAGAGTCAACATGTCCACCTTGGACATTCCTAGACCTACACACCTTCCTAGGTATATGTCTCCCCTTATTGAGATTAATGTCTTGATCATTTACTACCTTTCTCCCCATTGACATGATAGTTTGGGTCTTATTGGGTCTAGCCTTGGATAATAATTTTCTAGGTTTATCTACTTTGTTAATATTATTCCTATGCGTCTAGTTCCTATGCATTGAATGAGAAAAATACTCTCAACTATACGTTTTTATTTCTATCTATTAACAGGTTATCATTCCTATCCATTGAATGAGAAAAATACTTCTATACATAAGTTCTTATTCTTATCTATTGATGAATTAGGTTGATCATCAACCAATTACAAAAAAAATAATTTGATAAAAGTACAAGTATGTGGATTATTATAGTTCTCGGTATTTTTGTTTTGTCATCCAAACACATTCGTCTTCTCACCATGATCTCTCTTCTTCTATAAGATAATACATCATGGTCGAGCTCTTTCATTGGTTTTTATCGGATCGACTTCTTTCTAGTTGGCTTCTCTCATATTGATATTTGTCAAGTCAATGCAAGTACTCCAACAAAGATCTTGGACGAGACTATTAAAAAAAATTAGAAGGGAGGTAAAAATGAATTTTGATGAGCCTCATTCATTAAGTCAGATTCCAAAGGAAAATTGAAAGAGGAGATAATGAAGTAAAAAATAATGATGCTCAATATTACACACGTAGTAGTAAAAAAGCGATTCACTTACTTCAGCACACGCAATATTACACACAGGCTACTACCACTATTACACTGCTATTACTTTATACAAAGAGTGAAGGAAGGGTCAAAAATTTTAACAGGCGTACATCTTTCCTTTTCGTTGAAGGACGTGCCCTCATTGTGCCGTGTCAAATTCAACTATGAATCAACTCACTCGACTCCAATTTTGATCATGAGTCGACTAACTCGATCTAAGTTCAACCATAAATCATCTAACTCAATTCAAGTGCATTGATCAAGTCCTAGGTTTGACTCACTAGAGTTAAATTCGGAAGTGCTAGTCCGACTAGATTTAAGTTCATCTCGAACTGATCTAAATTTGCATGGATCAAATCCTAAGTCGTGGTCTCTCTAGTCTTCACCCCATTATTCTCTAATTTATAATATTCTCTTGTCTTAATTTTGTTAGCTACGTACGCCATAACATCGATGCCGTTGAATTTTTTTTTTTTTGCGGGAGGTATAATTTTACATTTTAAAATTTTATTTACTTTGATGCAATACTTTCCTTATGGATCCAATTAGTCCCGAAGGCAGGGCTCTCCTTTGGGTTGTCCAAATAAATTCAGAAGCTTAAAGTAGTGTGTCGACTTCCACAGGTCATCCATCATGATAGGGTTTGTACATGCATTGAACCGGATACTCTAATCGGGGATCTCTTAAAATATTTTCCTCCAAAGTAAGTGCTTATGCATGTTCCAATTGAAGATTGATCCGTAGTGCTCTAAGAATCCACCTTGAGACTTTACTGTGGCACTATGCCTTAGGGGGTAATACTTAATTGCATTATTAATTTTAGTTTATGTTGATGTATTTTAGAAACTTAAGTTCTACATTAGGAGCACAAATAAATCAATTCTAACTAGGACAGTAAATAAGTCAAACTGAGCCAAGCTTTGGATGTTTAAGTTATTTGATAAGGTAACTGAGCAAAGTGAAGCAAGTTTAAAATGAACCAAGCATTTGAAATGATTGCTCGAGCTTGGTTTGTTTGTTTTGACGAGCTTGAGCTTAGTTCTAGTTTGGCCTTGGACGTACTAATTCTGAGAGTTGGGAACCAAGTAAATAAATCTCGCTTATCTATTGTATTGTTTGCTTTTTATTTATTTTTCCGTTATGCTACTAATTACTTTATTAAGAAGGACGATTGACAAGATTCCGAAGAAGCATAAGTCGATATTCACCCCCCTATTGACGACACCGATCCAACACTTTGGTGTTTTGATATCTCGGATGTGCTCTAACAATTCTTCTTCAATTGCCATCTTTAAATCAAACATTGTTTTATCTGCCTTAATCTTCCATTTTCGCAAGATGCCATTGGCATTTTCTACCAGTTACGTAGCTTCACCACCACCGGCAACTTTCCAAGATCTTGACCTTGTAGGTAAGACTCTATACATGTTATTCCACATGTTGTAGTTTTTGTTATTGAGCCTCTTGATTTCTCCTACTACTTGAAGATCACATATTTAATTATATCCAACATGTTTGATTAACAACCTTGTAAGTATAAAGCTTCTCATGATTCAAGATAACTCCACCAAGAACAATCCTTAATTTTTCCGCTCAGATACTAATTGTTGAGAATTTAACCAAAAATAAGTAAATAAATTACTTATACCCACGATAAAGATACTACAATACTTTCGAGGTTCTCTCACAATTTTAAGACAAGGAAGATACAGAACAACTCGCACTTTGTACTCACAATTTGATTTTTTTTTTTATGAATATAAAAACTAAATGTAGGGGAGAACATTTATAGCACTCACCATGCAATCTACAGTTCTACACTGTTAAAGAGTAAAAATAAACATAGCCATTAAAGCATCTAATTCCTATGCATTGAATGAGAGAAATACTCTCAATTATACATTTTTATTTCTATCTATTAACAGGTTATCATTCCTATCCATTGAATGAGAAAAATACTTCTATCCATAAGTTCTTATTTTTATCCGTTGACGATTGTGGTTGATCCTCAACCAATAATAAAAAAAATAATTTGATAAAAGTATGAGCATGTGGATTATTATATTCCTTGGTATTTTTGTTTTGTCATCCAAACACATTCGTCTTCTCACCGTGATCTCTCTTCTTCTATAATATAATACATCGTGGCCAATAGGGGTGTCAATTCGGATGAGTCGGGTCAGATTCGGGTCGGGTTAGAATTTTTTTTAACTCCTAACCCGAACCCGATTTCAACCCGAAATGCCCAAACCCGAACCCGACCAAACCGACCAATCCGAACCCGACCCGAATAACATGAAAAATCGATTCAAAACGTCCTTTTTCGCTATTTTCCCTATAATTCTTCACTTTTATCTTGGTACTCCATCATGATCATACTAATATTAATATTAATATACATAAAAATATCTTAATTTTCAAAATAAAATTTGATTTAACCCAAAAAAATCCACCCAACATTAAATTCGGGTCAACCCAAATCCGACCCGAAAATTTTCAACCCGAAACCCTCCAACCCGAACCCAACCCGAATCCGAAAAATTTCAATCCGAACCCGATTTTTTTGGGTCGATTCGGATTGAATCGTCAGATCGTGTTGATTTTTGACACCTCTAATGGCCAAGCTCTTTCATTGGTTTTTATTGGATCAACTTCTTTCTAGTTGCTTCTCTCGTATTGATAGTTGTCAAGTCAATGCAAGTACTCCATAGAAGATCTCAGACGAGACTATTAAAAAAAATTAAAAGGGAGGTCAAAATGAATTTCGATGAGACTCATTCATTAAGTCAGATTCCAAAGGAAAATTGAAAGAGGAGATATTGAAGTAAAAAATAATGTTGCTCAATACTACACGCACAATGGTAAAAAAGTGATTCACTTATTCTAGCATATGCGATATTACACATATGCTACTACCACTATTACACCGCTATTACTTTATATAAAGAGTGAAGAAAGAGTCAGAAATTTTAAACATGTGTACTTCTTTCCTTTTCATTGAAGGGCGTGCCCTTCTCATCGTGTCGCGTCCAATTCAACCATGAGTCAACTCACTCAACTCCAATTTGATCATGAGTCAACTAACTCGATCTAAGTTCAACCATAAATAGTCTAACTCAATTCAGGTGCATTGATCAAGTCCCAGGTCTGATTCACTAGAGTTAAATTCGGAAGTACTGGTCCGACTAGATTTAAGTTCATCTCGAACTGATCTAAATTCGCGTGGATCAAATCCTAAGTCGTGGTTTCTCTAGTCTTCACCCCATTATTCTCTAATTTGTAATATTCTCTTGTCTTAATTTTGTTAGCTACGTACGCCATAACATCGATGCCGTTGATTTTTTTTTTTTTTGCGGGAGGTATAATTTTATATTTTTAAATTTTATTTACTTTGATGCAATACTTTCCTTATGGATCCAATTAGTCCCGAAGGCAGGGCTCTCCCCTGGTTTGTCCGAATAAATTCAGAAGCTTACTGTAGTGTGTCGACTTCCACAGGGCATCCATCATGGTAGGGTTTGTGCATGCATTGAACCGGTTACTCTAATCCCTAAACCCTAAACTCTAATCGTGGATCTCTTAAAATACTTTCCTCCAAAGTAAGTGCTTATGCATGTTCCAATTGAAGATTGAGCCGTAGTGCTCTAAGAATCCAACTTGAGACTTTACTGTGGCACTGTACTCACGGGGGTAATACCTAATTGCATTATTAATTTTAGTTTATGTTGATATATATTAGAAACTTAAGTTCTATATTCGGAGCATAGATAAATCAATTCTAACCAGGACAGTAAATCAGTCAAACCAAGTCAAACTTTAGGATATTTAAATTATTTGATAAGGTAATTGAGCAAAGTGAAACGAGTTTAAAATGAACCAAGCATTTGAAATGATTGCTCGAGCTTGGTTTATTTGTTTTGACGAGCTTGAGCTTGAGCTTGGTTCAAGTTTAACTTGAACTTAGTTCGTTTAGATGCTATCAAATTCTCAATTCAAGTTTTGCTTAAATTTGATTTGTTTAGATGTTGTTGAACACTTAATTCAAATTTATTTGATTATTTGAAATTTGTAAATTATTTGATTGATTATTGAACTTAATAATTCAAAATTTATTTTAATTTAGTATATTGATATGAGTGCTATTAATAAACATGATTTATGAATGTTGGTTATGAATATTATAATATTATGAACATTAACTTAGCATATATATATATATATATATTCAAATTTATTTATTTAATTTAATGAATACTTTAAATTTATTTATTTAATTAATTTTATGTATATTAAACGTTCTTATCAAATTAAATATTAAATTTACTCGCAAATACTCAATTCATTTACGGCCTTAACGGTGAATTTAGGATTTTCAAACTTAATATAAATTAAGGTTGTAATATTTGTTATTCTAAAATGCCTATAATTGTAGTGAAACTCATAGCTTCTGCCGAAATAGAATATTCCCACGATCAGGAAAGCTTCCGATTTAAACTTAAAAAGCACAATTATTTCCTTTCTTAAAGCGGATTAGATATTTTTCTAATTTCACTTCCGTTTTTTCCAACAGCGTGCGATCCGCCGCCTCGTGTCGTGTCCCGTAACCATGTGAATCCGCCCAGTTCCACTCACTTCGTTTCTCACCGTCCTCCCCTCGGCTCCCCGCCCATTTTCTCGCTCGTCAGGTCCACTCTCTAGGGTTTTAGCCATCGCCGAACTCCCTCAAACTGGAACTGAGTCTGCTCGGCGGAGATGGTGAACCGCGGAGCCACCGAGGTGGCGATGATGCTGGCGATTGTGGTTCTGTGGGTGCTGGCTGTGCGGCCGGTGACGCCGACCTCGCTGGGGCCTCACATCGCTGATCTGAACGTGCTCCTGCCTCCTCGAATGACCAATCCCGTCCAGTATCGGCTCCAGGGAAGCGGCGGATGCTTCTCTTGGTACCGTCTTTTTTTTTGTTTGTTTTGTTTTTGTTTGTTGTCGTCGATACAGCATGAATTACAAAAAGGTTTATTCTATTCGTAATATGCACGAGGGTAAGGACTAATAGTAGACCTTAACCTTTGTAGCCATAACTTATTTTCAACGACGCTTAAACCTCATATCATGCCAGCATTTGAGATCTAGCGGGTCAGGCACAGTCCAGTCGTTAATTAAACTTTAGGCATATATCTTTTTTGATAATAAAGTTATCTATATTTGGCTGTTATTGCATTGGCCTTTTCCAACTTTGTATACCTATTAATTTGTGAATGGAAGAAATAAGCTAGTATTCACAGTGCTTTGTTTGCATTAATCGCATCTTAGATTTATAATTGATGCTAAGTGGGGATCTTGAGCAATGAAGGCTAGTATTGACAATCATGACAAGACTGCAGGAAGAAGCCCCAACAAATTTTGCGCTAGCAACCACTGTCAGATTGGGGGAGGGGGTTCTTTGCAATGATTGGGTGTAAAGGGAATATAGATGATTCATCAGGTAAAATAAATACAAATGATCTAAAACTACAACATCCAACAACATTCACATAAGCAGTACAATCCATAACAGAGTGAAAGGAGAATTTTTGACGAGGGATACTAAAACATCTCTTTCTGTGGCACTTGGCTAGTTACTCCACGGTTTCCAGCTTTGGCATGTATATTGACATGGATTAATTGTTTTTATTAGGGAAAATACATTAAAATGTCCCTATTGTTTCAACCTTTTCCCATTTATGTCTCTCAAAACTTTTTCTGTGTCATATATATCCCTCATCCGCAATTTGATTTCCGAAATACGTCCCTACCGTCAAATCTCTGTTAATATTTAACAGAGAAGTCGAAAGAGGTTTCGATGTTGTAGCTTAGCAATCACCATTACCTCGTTCTTGAACTCCTTGGCACCCTGACTCGACGTCTCGGAGAGCCTCTTCACAGCTATCTCTTGCCCGTCATCCTTGAACTTGCCCTGCCATCGTCAGATTGGATTAGGCTGGTCATTTTGATTGGGATAGTCAAAAACGATACCTTGTACACTGGTTCGTAGCCTCCCTGTCCGAGTTTGTTGTTGGGCGAGAAGTTTTGGGTGGCTTCTGTAATGGTGTCTAGATCAAAGAGTGGTGGATCCAAATCCGTTTCTTCTGTGTCATCATCAAAGTAATTGCCGTCTGCAAATCACAACTGTTTTAGTAATTGTGTTGAATTCAATGCGAAGTAGTTAAATGTCACCATAGATCATTATATGACGTACATTTTTTCTTTCTCTTGCAAAGGCAATAAACTAAGAATACCAAAAGGAAAATAGCCAGAACCGGGGCCACAATGATGACGACCCTAAGACTCCAATGGCCGTGCTTTCTCCCTGTGGCTGAGCAAGAAACAACGAGATGATCATTGGAGGAAAAATTGTGATCGAACAAATCGTATCGAACTCACTGATGATGAGGTCGGCTGTTGCTACTTTGACGAAGAGATCCTGCCCTGTTCCGCCTTCGTAGAATTTGATATCCGTCAGATCGGTCAACCAGAGCACGCACCCACTGCCGTTGCCGCTGACATTGGCCTGCGCGTAGCCGGTGCAGGAGCAGTTCCGCAGGCATCGGAGTTGCACTCCTCCAGGCTCACCGCGCTCCAGTCCACCGATGCCGTTGAGGTGTCCGGCAGCTTCACGCTGCTCTGCGTCGAAACCTGGTGCTTCATACTGATTGAGAGCGAATCCTAGGAAGAGCTTCCGCCTTGTGGATCCCAAGTTCGCCTCAGAGGAGCTTCCGGCGGGATCAACATCGTCATTCAGGACCGGGGGAGCGATATGGAGTCTCTCTTTTAACGTGATACCATTTTAAATATTAACAGAGGTTTGACGGTAGGGACATATTTTGGAAATCAAATTGCGGATGAGGGATATAAATGACAGAAAATTTTGAGGGACATAAATGGGAAAAGGTTGAAACAATAGGGGCATTTAAATGTATTTTCCCGTTATTATTATCCATTTGACCTTACCTATTGTTTAGTTTTTTTTTACTGGATACACATGTTTTCACATCGAGTTTGATGGTTTCAGTTCATCCGTTTGGATGCTCATCTCAGATTCCCAGTCTATGCCTCAACACCTCACATTCTTTCCAATCTTTGTTTCACATATCAATTTAACTAATGTGGTGTGTCTTGAGGCGAAGGTTTCCATTTTACTAGTTTAGTTGTGAAATTGTCCATTGTATTACATGTTAGTGTTGTCTATGTTCACTGTTTACATCGGTGCAAAATGCCTCATTGATAGGGCTGCAATGTTAGGGCAAAATGTCCCCTGTGATTTATCTTCCTGCATCTAGTCGGGAGTTGGCGATACTAGGCCGTTTGTGGTGAATGTTATCACCCCTTTTGCTCCAATATGTTCACCATTTATATCTCTACTCTTTGCTTTTCGTCGTGTCTCACATTTTCTTCTGCGGGTTGTTTGTCAACTTTTAGCAAGACTTTAGTGCTTACAATGTCTGGTACTATAGAAAATTGGTCGATTAGTTTCTTTGCAATTTAACTAGAATAAATATAATATAATTGCCTGGCTTGATTACTATAGAAGCTATTGAGAATTAAAACAAGAGTAGTAGCAACTTTATCTGTTGAATTAACTAAACATTGTGTCTCCTATGAGCTTGGACAGTACTTATCTTTGTGTTTTCATAAATTAAACTGTTACCCTTTTTTTCATATACAGGACTTGGGATCATCATGATTTCCTGAGGGTTGAACCAGAGTACAATAGTAGCAGTAGGTGCTCAACAAGTGCTAGATTGATATCTATTTCACATTATAGTGGAAGGAAGGAGACTGCAGTGTATGCCACCGATCTACTTACTGGGACTACAATTCGGTGCAAAGTCATTGTAGAGATGATATCAAGGATCCAAATTTTTCACCGTGCTGTGAAAATTGATCTAGATGAACTTGCCACATTGCACATTCATGCTTTCGATAGTGCAGGTTTCAGTTACCTTACATTTTCACATTTTTCTTAAGATCACTAAATAATTTGTCAACTTATGGGACATGACATTGCCTTGTTATTGATTTCTGATAATATTTTAATTAGGACGATAACTTAGTGGAGCAAACACTTGTATAAACCTTCCATTGCCAATGCATGCATGTGGATATCATTCCAAGATTCCACGGGAAGTTTCATTATAAAGTAAATCATTGATTCTATTATCGGGTATGTCCAGGATGCAAGAAATGCAATCACTTTGTATTTTTGGGGTTTTCTTGCTATGTCGGGTTTCTCCCATAGTACATGGTTATTACTATTACCAACTGCTTAGTTGTTGCAGTTGAAAAGATAAACTGAGGTAAATGAATCTAGTATCAACATTACACGTTGTGCTTATTCTTTGAGTTGGTAGTTGAAATTAATTTTTTGGGTTTTTATTCTGATGGGTTGTCAATGGAGAAATAAATTTCTGCTAAACTTTACACATAGATGACCAGAGATATTGAAAATTTGAAGGCTAACAAGTGTGCTTGATGCACAATTGGCAACTGATTGTAAAATTCCAAAGGCAATTTTCCAAAACTGGAATTATACGAGAGTATAAATGAAATTTATGAGGAAAAATAATAAATGAGATTTAGTGAAGAGTCGCATAAGGTCTTGAAGGATTTATAGTTTAGGCAACAAGGTTGTTCATATTTCTCTAAGTGTTAAATAGGAGAATACAAATTAATGTTTATTGTTATATGTTCTATAGAGACTACTACTACAAGGTATACATAAGGCTCAACATAAATTGTTAAGGCAAAACTTAAAACATCTAATGTGGAACTAAACCACTACATATAGCTATTTGATTTAGAGTATCTATGATGCTCTCCCTTGAGTTGGAGTATAAATGTTCTATGCCCAAATTATTATATGTTTGGGTCCTATTTGTAAAAGCGTATATTATAAAGGCCTAAATGTAATATTACTTTGATAAATAAAATTGTATGTACAACTTACCTATTTGTCAATAGTATATATTAGAAAGGGCCTAAATGTAATATTTCTTTGATGAATAAATATATATTATAGTGGTTGAAGGTACTATCTAGGGTAATAGTCTTGCATCTTTTCCTCTTCATGGTATCAAAGATTGTGTCCTCGACGAAGATTTTTGTGCCACTTTACATTTGCCTTGCCCCTAATCTAAATGGGGCAGCGTGGGATAAAAAAGGTACATATGTGGGGCAAGTAGCATATATGATAATTTTTTTTTTGCCCCACCTCATGCTGCTTTGCTCAATCCACTTGAATTTAGTTTATAATATACATTTTAAAGATATTTTATATATTATTTTATATTTTATAACTCTGCCCTGCATGAAAAGTAGAGTAGGGTGGAACGAGGAAGAAAAATTTGTCCTAAAACCTGCCCTACCCCATTGGCATCCTGATTGAAAATCCTTAATTGAAGACAACGATGGTGGATGTATCTCCACCGATGAGTATTCAGCCATGGAGATCAATGGTATCTTTTTAATGAACATGTTCAAGTAGAGATTGATTGATATCTTGCAATGAGGCATCCTAATTAGTGGGAGAGACATAGATGTATGGAAACAGACTTAAAGAAGGAGGCCTTAAAAAGGTGAGATTAGTCAGAAAAAAGTAATGCTGCATCTCAAGTGTTCTTTACTGCAAACTCCTTTTTGCTCTTGAAGTTATCCAATATCAATCAGTGAAGCCTGGCCATAGACTATCATGAGTTTGATGCTATGGGTGAACAAAGTTAACAAAACCATAAGTTCAAGGTATCGTTAAATAGGACTCGGCATCTCCAAAAATGAGGAAGTACAATTTATGAGATAACTAGTTGAGTGAACCATGTCTTGTGAGTTATGGCTTTGGGGGAAAAAATTCATGAGATAATGATATTGGCATTCAACTACTGCATTTTGTTGAGAATTGTATGGTCATCATCTGAATAATATCACGAGATACACAAAATATGAAAAGGCAGATTGCATGGAATCCAGAGCATCATCAATGCAAACAACTCTAATGAAAGTATTGAAATAAAAAAAAAAAACTTCTATTTGCTAATCATTCCATGTTGTTTTTTCATTGCCCTTTGACTCCTATTCATTTTTTTTCTTTGATTTTTGCTACTTAATATAGCCATCCTACTTCATAATTTAGTGTTAGTTTAACACACTCAAAAGTTTAGCTATTTTGAGTAACACCTTATGTTTACAGAAAATGAGTTCTCAGCATTGGTGGGTTTACAATTCTTGTGGAAACTTGTGCCTCAATCTTCAGATGTTGATACCATCAATCATCTTGTTCATGTCCCTCTGAAGGAAACACCACTAAGCGACTGTGGTGGTTTCTGCGGCGATCTGAATCTGCAAATTGAGCTGGAAGATAGAGTACGTAGATGCTAATGATACGTTTAAAATTTTAAACCATTCTTTTCTTTTCCGACAATGCTTTTTATGGTTGATATTTAATTCTAGCATTTGTTTTGTTTTTTTTTCTTCCTTTGTGTTTCAGGGTGTAGGCTCCAACTTATATGTGGTCCAGGGTTCTTCAATTGGCCATGAGGTTGTAAGTGCTCAGTTATTTGAGCCTCAACTTGAGCATGTGAACGACCATATTATATTGACTGTTGCTGAAGCTATGTCGCTGAGTCCTACATCACCAATCTTTGTCACTGTTGGCGCTTTATTACGCTATAATCTGAGGGTTATTCGCCTGAAGACTGCTACAGGTGTCTACCCAACAATCAAAATTAGTAAACGGATGATGAAATATAGTAGCAGATTTCTTCAACTAGCGTGTTGCTCAATGAAAATTAAATCTCTAGGATGCAAACCATAACACAATTTTGACTATTGCCACCATCCTATCCTGTTAAGTTCAAGTTTTGGCAGATCCATGTTGTGGGAGTTTGGTTGACTTTTCTTGTGGTTATCAATTGTGCTTGCTGGGATGACAATTTACATGTCTGCAAGCAAAGAATGGAAAGTGCTTTGTTATCATTATGCAGTATTATTGGGTCTAGTAGAAAATGAAGTGTTTGAGGATGTTAGTGCTAGCAGTAGATATGCTGTAACCCAATATTTGGCGTAAGGAGATAAGTATCCAAACTCCCTCAATAAAATATCTGCATATGCAGTTGACATGACCACAGTGGCTCAGTTGTTTGGATTTACCTAGAAATGTTCGTTAGATAAGTCCTTTATATCATTTCGCTGTGTTGCATGCTTTGTTTAAAATGATGATTTTGCATACCTTGGTTTTTTTGTGATATGCAAATAGAATGAGGTGTTCTGAGATGGATCAATTTTGATTACGATGTTGGTGCATACTAAATATAGGTAAAACAACTTAAAAGAAATATATTCTGGTTTCTACTTGGCAATTGATTGTCTGAGATACAATCAATTAGAGTGCTTGAAAGTTTGTCATACATACTACTTTTATGAATAATTTGTTTATGATTTGATTATCTACCAGTAATCCAAGCTTAAGCTGTTATAAAATAATTAAGTTTAGGTTCTGCTTGTTTTGGACAAACTTTCTTTAATTTTCAATTTCCTTTTCAAAGGAAAAGATTTTTTTTCCATGAAAAATGTGCTCTATAGTAATACTTTTTCTTGTTTTCATGGGAAAGCTTTTTCTTTGTAAGAAATAAGTTTTATTATATATGGAAGTCAAAAAGATGATGGCAATTTTATCTTTTATTTTTCTGTTTTTGCTTTTCAATTGAGAAAGGCAAACTGAAAAAAAATGAATCTTTTTTTCAGGCATCTAACATACTAAATAGACTTACCACCTATCTGTGTTAAATTTGATCTACCAAATTACAAATTGTGGCAAGATGCTTGTGCTTTGCACAAACATGCCATTGGTCAGAGAGATTAAACAAGGATATAAAAGAAACTCGTGAGCTGATTTACATGATTTGTGCGGCAATATCATGATAAAGACTTGATTGGCAAACCAATATTTCTAAATTGCAGCTTTAATTGTTAAAATTATCATATTTGTATAAAATTTTGGTTTAGCAAAATTTATAGCTAATTTAAAATTTCCCTATCAATACTTCATGGTGAATCTAAAGATTATCTTTGAAAGGATAGATATTAATATTACCACACCCAAAGTTCATTATCCTGCATCATTTGAGTCTACGCTTTATTTCAAGGCCTTTTCCTGCCAGTTGCTTCCTTTTTTCATGCTCATTTACTTGGTCAGCCTATATGAACGGAATTATGTTTATTGTCTACTATGTCGAAGCAATTGTTAGCCATATAGTAGGTTGTGTTTCGATTTTTTGCAATAATATGTAAAGTTTGCTTTATGACATGGTACTGTTGCCTTTTCAGTCATTGATCTTCCATCCCCGCATCATAGATGGTATGTGACAAATTCTTCAGTGGCTCATATTGACCCTGCGATGGGAGTTGCTCATGCCTCGAGTCTTGGTACAACTGATATTGTTGTTGAGGACACTAGACTTTCTGGTCACGAGCAGAGATCAACCATGCATGTTGTGATTCCTGGTAAACTGTGTCTATATCTAGTACCAGTGACCAATGGCTCCATTCCTGTAGAAGGGGTGGCTTCTATTTTTTCCTCAGATGTTTGGTATGTCTTTCCTGGCCAAGAGTACATGATTAACATTAAAGTCTTAACAGAAGGCCCTGATGTAAATGAAATACTCATAACAGAGGTGGGAGATGATTTCTTTTTTTTTTCCAGTGAAGCATATGTATATTTCTCCTTTAGATTATATGTGTCAACTATTTATAAGTTCAGAGCTGTTTGTTTATGGAGGACTTGGGATATCTTGCATATACACTTGCATACTAGTATGCATTATGTAGCATCTGCTCTTGTTGTGAACTGCTCTTATTCTTTATCGTACTGACATCTCACTTAATTCTATCCTTTTGGCTACATCTTGATGTCTGATCCCATTATGAGGATAAAGGTCTCTTCATTTCTTTTTTGAGGGTATTTACTAATGCTTTTGTGATTCTTATTCTTAAATGGCAGAGCAATGGCTTCACATTGGAAAATAACACTTCAAGATACTGGGATTTGTATGCTTTATCTGGAGATGTCACGATAAGTAACTGGGAATATTCTAGATTGCTCAAGCCAATTTCTGAAGGAAAAGGTGTTCTGAGTGCTGCTTTTTCTTTTCAGAGAGAAAAATTAGGATCTGTCGAGGTAATTCATCTATTCCTCTTTTGTTTATGCAACAGTGACCTTTTATTTTGTTTTGATTTGAGTATTGGGGCTACATGATATTGAATAATTTGCATAAAGGATGATTTTGTTTTTGTGGTAAAAGTATAATAGCATTTGGCAGTTTCCTAATCTGCATTGTTTTCTAGGTTCTGAGTGCTGTGCAGCAAATTAATGTCTGCAGCAAAGTTAGTTTCCTATTTGGAGAACATGATTATATTTCTGAAGTCATTCACCTTCCTTGGGCTCCTGGAATTGAACAGGCATTTGAACTAAAGGCAACTGGAGGTTGATGTTTATACTGCTAACCTAATGTCTAAATTTATTGGTATATTCCTAACATCATTATCCTCCTTGGTTGATTTAGGGTGTGGGAATAACCTTGAAGATTACAAATGGTTTTCATCTGACGCGGCAGTTGTTTCTGTATCTGCTTTTGGTTCTATTCTAGCAAAAAGGCCTGGTCAAGCCATCATTAGAGTAGTTTCAGTGTTTGATTCTGCAAACTATGATCAGGTGTTTATTTATTTCAGTTGAACTAATCTTCTCCAAAGCCATTGAGTATGTAGATTGTTTAATGTGCTTAAAGCTGATATAATGCTTTGCATTGTTTATGACAGTATTGCATTGAATGACACTTTTGTTTCAATGAATATAACTAGAAACAAATGATTTCTCAGAGTTGGTATAAGATTATCAAAACTTCCAGTTTGAGTTAATGTGAAATTGTTAGAGTTGATTTCTGGGCAAAGGATGTTGAATGTGTAGCATAGTAGCTTATGTGATTGGATTGATTGGCATTGAAGGTATCTAGGAAGTGGCAACAGAAGTAATTAGCTATTGGTATTCCATTGAAGGTTCCAATGTCAATATATACTAGTCGCAAATGCAGTTTCGTTTATCTGGCATCCCACAAGGGCACAACTCAACTCTCATAGTTTCACAACTTCCCACTAATACCATACTGACAACTTGCCACTGATGCTGCACTAATACAGTAATACACTACCAATAACCACATCAGAAATAGATTCCACTGACCTACCATATCAGCATCATACTTTATCTTCCATATCGGTATCTCACGATGTATATTTCACTTCACATTGAAGGTGGGCCAGACCTAGATCTTCATACATAATATCTATAGTAAACATCTTACATTTTACACATAAGTAATAGGCAGAAATGTTCCATTTTGTTGATTTTTTTTGTCATGGTAATGTTCATCATTCAGTTGATTCCATACATATCAATCTGGACCATCCATGTTTTTGAAGGTGTTACAAAAGCAAGTTGGACATTCTGTTTTTCTTTGCTGAAAGTTTGGTTTTGTAGACCGATCAAGAGTTTCTTAGTATGGTTTCTACTTTTTTAGTTTTTTACATTGTACTAAAGAAAGCCAAAACCCTTGTTTACAACCTTCATTTTTTACTGGTTGTAGCATATTATTTTCTTTTGTTTATGCATAATGAGAAAAAAATGAAATATTGTTTGAAACTTGTGTACTTTCATGGATAACTTTTCTCTGTTATAGGTTGTTTTTGAGGTCTCCATTCCCTCTGCAATGGCTATGTTGCCATTTTTCCCTGTGGAGGTGGAAATTGGAACACAATTTCAGGCTGCTGTGACATTGAAAACGTCAAATGGTGCTGACTCCTTGTTAAATGCTGAATTTCTCTTACTTGGATTCATTACTTTATTCTTTTTCAAGTGATTTGTATTCTTTTAATCTCCTTGAAGGTTACTACTACAGCAGATGTGATGCTTTTAGCTCTTCTCTCAGGTGGAAAGTATTTTCAGAAAGCGGTTCTTTCAAAATTCTGAATACTACAGATTTGATGGCTTCAGAGATTTCCATTCACTTGAATGATTATAGACGGGACTTGGGGAACCCTTGTTCATGGACATCTCTATATGCTTCTGGTGTTGGCCGAGCTGTGCTGCATGCAAGTTTGCCCCTTGAATCACTCTCTTCTAAACAGGCTATGGATGGAATCGTAACATTAAAGACTGTTAAATCTTTAGCAGCATATTATCCTCTTACTGCTTATCAGGCAGGAAATGGAAATCAACACGGTGGTTACTGGGTTGATTTATCTAAGATAGATGCCAACATACAAGATTTAGATAGTAAGGGTCTTGATGAGTTGTTTCTTGCTCCTGGTTCATCAATGGACGTATTGTTAGTTGGAGGACCTAACAGATGGGACCACAACACTGAGTTCATTGAAACATTCAATGTTTTTGGTGGGCAGGATTTGTCAGTTGTTCAGCTACATGAATTATCCAGTGGTGGGAGATTTTACAGAATCATGTGCCAAACAATTGGGGAGTTTGTAAGTAATATGATCTACATATTGAGACTTGAAAGACTATCGTCTTGTTTTGTGATTCAGATTAAATTTAATTTCTCTGGCTAAAATTTTTACTTGATTGATAATTGTTTCTTTTACAGAAATTGCTCTTTTCACGTGGAAATATAATCGGAGATGATCATCCAAATCCCATGTTAGCAAAATTGGAATTGTTTGTTTTTTGTGCCTTTCCTTCTTCAATTGCACTGATTGCTAATGAACCAGGTATTCTTTTTCTTATTATGTTAGCATACAATTTCAGTTTTTCTTGTGTAAATAAAGAATACCAAGATTACAACTTCAGTCTTAAAATTACAAAAAATAGTGGTACGAATCATGCAAAGCAAATAGGTCCAACCTTAAAGTCCAAGTAGAGAACTTTTTAATAATAGTTGTGAACAAATAACAATAAATAAAGTAATAAAATTCAACTCCGAAGTATTATATTTTTGGTGATAACATTAAATTTATCATATTTCAGAAAAGAATATTTTTAAATAATTGTTGCAAACAATTAATAATAAATAAATTAGTAAAATGCAACTCCCAAGTAATATATTTTATAACATTAAATGAATCACATTTCTGAAAACTTTCAATGTCCATATGCTGGATTGGAAGTTGAATGACTGCAAATAATTAACAAAATCCAATGAAAGCAACTGATTCGTAGGTTAGGCTCAAATTAATAGTTATTACTATACATATTACTCTTGTTGATGTTTGAATCTATATTATAAGTTGAAACTAGCAGCAACGTCTATGTCGCCAGAGCAATTCAAAATTGGCACAGAACTTGCAATAACTTTGATGCAATACAGGGATTAATAATTTCACAAAACAAGTAATTGATGAGAATAAAAATTCATTGAGAGGAATATTATTATACAAAAGATAATTAACATAGTGCACTAAGGTCCTTTTAAATGCTCCAACCAAACAGAATTAGAAATAAACTAAAAGTATTTTAGAGCACAAAATAATCCTATACTTAAAGTACCTAACTTACAAACAAAAACACGAACCAAATTAAATTAAAATTCTAAAATTTTCGTGCAATCCTAAGATTCTGGTAGATGTTCAGTGAGTGAGCTTAATTTTATATATACATATATGTTATTCATTGCTACAATATATTTTATTCATTATTACATGCTATCTTCTGTAATCCTCCATTATTGGTTTTGCAATTAGCAAACTAATGCTAAAATTTTAGAGTGAATCAAGGAGGATGTTTGAATGAACACAACTTTCAAAGATGTTATCTGCTTACATAGATATGTGAATTATACATTGTTCTCTCTTTCTTTTTTATTCTTCACTCTAGTTATTTTCATGCTGAGCAGTGAACACATTTGATGTTATTGAGGCTTCCAAGAGGGCAGAGCGTGACACTACGGGACTTCATGTTTCTCCTATTACTGTGTCTAATGAATGTACAATACGCGTAGCTGCTGTTAGTATTTATGCAAATGGAAGAACCTTCGCAAACTCTTCGTCCCTTTGCTTGAGATGGGAACTCAATGGTTGTGAAAAATTGGCCTTTTGGAGTGATAACAACCACGCCATGAAACTTGATGGGTCAAAGTGGGAGAGGTTTCTGGTTTTGCAAAATGCCTCAGGATTGGTTGGTTTACTTGGCATAATTCACTTTGATTATTCTTTATTCTTTTGGCTTTAATTTATCTTCAGAACTTTATATCTGAAATGTAGTGTGTTCCAGGCTTGTTTATGTTCTAATTTATAATTTCTGTCATATCCAATGATTCTTGAAAATACTAGTTTGTCGCTCATATCTATAGCACAACAAATTTATTGGTAAAATTACATATTGTTTGCTCCATTGGATAAATTTAAGAATAATGCCAAGCTTATTCACTTGAATTCCTGTAAGCATCAAAATTGTATGATCCTTGAATCTGCCTAGTCAAAACAAGAGATTTTTTGTTTTTACCTAGCCAACCAAATTTGATTTGTCATACTTTGAAATAAATTCCATTACAACTTGAGGAATAGCCTGAGAATGCCAAACACCCATGCGTATAATTGACGCCAGACAAGATAGCAATTATCCTGCGGACTAACAAGAAAACAAGATTGAGGAGAAAGAAAGAAGAGAAAACACCAAAAAGAGAAACTTTATTAAGAATAAAAGATTCATTCTCTTATAACTAAATACATGTTTATATAGTCTCTAGATCCTAAGACAAAGAAAGGAAAGAAATCTCAATTTATAGAACTCAATTCTTATCTTGTAAAGAAAAGGAAAATTCTTACCCGAAAAGGAAATAACTTGATAGAAATTGAAATTAATAAAATAGGACATTAACATAAACAAACCCTAACTCATATATACTAGAAATATCAAAAATACCCTAAATATCATAAAAATGAAAATTACTAAAAATAGTAAGAAAATCTTCGGAGGCTTGGATGAGAGCCTAAACGGTGGAATTTGAGTTCGAAAGTTGGTGGTTAAGGTCTAGTAATAACTGTAGATCTCTAAAATACGCATTGTGACCACCGACAGAGCCTGATTCTGAGTCTCGAGTCAAAAGTTATGCCCCTTTGAAGGGGTCATGTTGGGTTGGTCATGCATCAATAATTTACCGGTGTAAACATTTATTTTACATTTGAATCCCAACCCATTGAAGTTTTTTTCCTTTCAAAATTCATTATAATGCTCCTAAACTTACCTAACGAGAAGAAGAGAGATTTATTTGAACTTCCTTAGCCACTTTTTTTAGTACCATCTTATTAAGTGAATTATGTGTACTAGGTGAAAATATTTAATTTTATGTATATATATGTGATGCAAATTTGGAATTATATTTGAATTTTAAATTTTGAGTTGTTTCTAGTTGTTGGTAATTAGTTGCTCGATAATTGATTTAGTAGTCAATTAATGGTGATCACATGGTTTGAAATCTCATACCATGCCGGATGAAACAGTCGAAATGTATCCTTTGGGTAAATCATTGAAACTCAATACTACTTGATACTAAGATTCAAAATCTTGAGCTGTATAATAGTTTCGGTCTTTGACTAGAAAGATATTGTTCTACTATCATATTGATACTCTGATGCATGGTGTCAGTGACAAATTGGAGGTTGAAAGGTGAAGGAGATTACTCAAAGGAAGGACGTATTGGAATAATATTTTTTGGCCGTTTTGCCAAGCATGATACAAGATATAAATCCATGCTCGGCATAGACCATGTCTTCTTCCTATGCTTAATTTCCTTCTTCTTCAACTCCAATCTATTATTGGCATCATGCATCGAAACATCAATACGATACTGAAATAATATTGGAACGAAACTTCGGCATGGCTCAAGATTTGAACCTTGGGTGATTATTATATTTCCTGTATTGTTTAGTTGTTTCATGAGTTTTGTAAGATTAAATCTAAGAAAGTATCTCCGAATCTCATTTAAAACCCAAGTTTTATAATAAGAATACTTTCTCTTCTTTGTGTGAGATTTTTTTATGCAACTAACAATAACTGCAGTTCTTCATCTAACATGACTACCAAATTTAATGTGTGGAGTGTGCACTAAGACTAACCAATGTGTGCACCGACTCTAACCAAATTGTGACTATCAACGTGACTAAGCACACTTCAACACACTTCGAATATTCTATATGCACTATGACTATTCTTCATGAATGCATGATTAATTAAAATGTTAATTTGTTTTTTTGATCATAATCTCACTAGTCATGTGCAATGTATTCAATTACTGTGGCATTTAGACCTGCCGTACTAACCAAATTAAGTTTCTTTCACCTACTCTTAGTGAGTGGTTCAAGATGTTTGCTTTAACATGGTATTGTTACAATCAATTGCATAGCTTAAATTATGTATCTGATTCCCCGCACTTAATAAATTGCTGCATAGCCAAAATAATATTGGGCAAAAATAAAAGCAACATTCCTTTTTTTCCTAAAGGCCAAAGGGGTGCCTCTTTTTTCTTTTAAACATCAAAAGAGTGCCCCACCTGAAGTGTTCTGTTATAAATGCCCTCAAACCCATCAAAATCTGTTACTTATCTGCCTAAAAACAAACAAACCAACAGTCCAACCATTCTAGCCCATGCACAAAAATAGACTCATAGTAGTTTTGGTCAAGCTGCTACATGAGTTAATAGTTATAAATTTTTAAAAAAATTTAAAAATCATATTTTTTAAAAAAGTATGGAACAAAGTAATATAAATTCTGTCATAAAACTTCTAAAATTGTACATGAGTTATACATTTTTTTAAAATTATAATATATATATTTAAAAGTTATGAAGTTAAAAAATTATCATAAAATGTAATTTTTTAAAAAATAATAAGGATCAAAGCAATATAAATTCTGTAAATTTAAGAGCAATTTTTTTAAAAAAAGTTAAATGCAAATTAAAAATATGTTAATTTTGGTAAAACTGTTTTTTTTTTGTAATATTGCTACATAACCTTTTCTAAGTCGTTCATTCACTTTTGAAATATGGGCAAACTTTAGTGGTCTTGGTGGCAAAAGGCGATTCGCTCGCCCTCAGCGCTCCTGCCAACCCGTCCCAGGACCAACACAGAGAAGGTAAATCATGGGGGCTACTAGCCCGGATGCTGTGGCTAGTGCGTGGGGAGAGCGGGTACACTGACTTTGCCAGGTTTTGACTCCCAGACCTCAGTGGTCTTGCTATTGCTATTGGTTGATATTTTATGTTCCCACGCTAGATCTACTTACAAGTTCCAGTTTTTTTTTTTTTTTTTTTGCACTAATAGTTCATGGGTTGATGGATGTTATGGCCACTTCAAATAGAATTTCATAATAGTATTCTGGCAGGGATTATTAGGCATCATTAAATTTCATAGCAAAAGAGATGTTTAATGTGACTATATGTGTGGCTTGAACATCATTAGAATACTTATGTCCATCTTGTCAAGATTTTTCTTTATCCTTATTCTCCTAAATTTTGAGTTTGCATCATTTTTAAATTCTCATATATATATGATTAATACTCTTTTCTAATTCATTTCAGTGCATTGTACGTGCCACTGCAATTGGATTTTGCGAAGTAGGTGCCAGTCTTCTTTACAATGTTGCTGGTTCTTTGTTTGGAGCTGGAGAAAAGTTTCCTACAGATGCTGTGCCATTACAGGTTGATTTAACTTTCATGGATTGGATATTAACAGTTTAGAATTACTTCTGATTGTTTTCTGCTTTCTTTAATGATCCAGTTGATTTTTTTTTGTATAAACTGCAGTTAATTTCTTCATTAAAAGTTGTACCAGAGTCTATCTTAATGGTTTTGGATTCTGAAGCAAAGGTATGAATGTATAACCAATATATGTCTCTTCTCTAAGATCTTTCAAAGAATCACCTGTCTTTATGATGATTATTACCTTTTTTAATTCAATCTTTTATATTTTTGTAGTTTTTTTTTCTTTGGAGAAATATAACCCATCATTAATAATAACAATAGGAGAAAAAAAAGTTCAGTATTCCCACAAACATATTTTTTGCAAAATGCCTCCTAAATTAAAAAAGTTTCACTATTAATGCCATACTTTCTCTTTCCTTTTAGTTTTCTACTAGGTTTGGCTATGTTAAATGCCACATGGCTTTAGCATAGGAGTGTTAATGGACTGTGCTTAGATTGGGACCAATACTCTCCATATTTAATTTTTTTAATTAAAAATTTTAAATCATAAGGAATTGTAGAGATCATTAGAGAGAGTTGATGTTGCACCTATTAAGGGAAAATTCCAAGAGACACATCTGAGATGGTAAAGACATATACTTAGGTGACTAATAAATGCCCTAGTTAGGCAATGCGAGACCATGACAAATACACACATTAACTGGGGAAGACCAAAGAAGTACGGCTATAAATGAGCCAAGCCGAGCTAAGCCGAACCAAGCTTTATGTTATTCAAGTTTGTTTGATAATGTAATTGAGCCAAGCCAAGCTTAGTATAAAATGAACCAAATCGCTGAAATAGTTATTCAAGCTTTGCTTGACTTTTTTTTTTACGAACTTGTGCTTGGTTCAAGTTTGGCTCGTTTAAATGTTATTGAGCTCTTAATTCAAGATTGTTCAATTACTTGAAACTTTTTTATTTTTAAACTTGTTTAGTTGGTTAGTGAGCTTGATTTTGAGAGCTTGTTTATTTATTTACCATATTGATAAGAGTTTTATTGATTATTATAGTTCACAAGCTTTGTTCGTGAACATTGTTCATGAACATTATTCACGAAGAGTTTACAATCTCTTTTCATGAACATTAACGAGTTTAACACATACATTCAAGTTTGTTCATTTAATTTAACAAGTTGTTCAAGTTTGTTTATTTAATTGACCTTGTGTATATTAAATGAACATAAACAAACTCTTACCAACCTGAACACGAAGCTTGTTTATGAATGTTTGGTCATTTACATCCCTGCAAAGACGACTTGTTTAGCAATGATAAAAGAGGATAGAATTCATTCAAATATAGATGAGAATATAATAGAAGACCGAGCACAATAATGTAAGAGGATTTATAGAATCGACCCCATTTAATGGGATAAAAGCTTGGTTGTTGTTGTGATAAATGATAACAAATTCTAAAAAATAAACTAAAATAAATTTGAGAAACATTTTTTTAGCAGGTTTTAGGAATTCTTAAACTTTTTTTAGGTATTTATGCAACTTTAGGACCAAAAGATCATATTTTCCATCGTGGAATTATTTATTTTGGAGAATTCAAGGGCAAAATGATCATTTTGCAGTGTCTAGAATTTTGTAGTGTATAGGGGGAGTGATTTGTGAGCTGAGAGTAGCATGTACCCATTTGACACCTCTGCCTTGGCATAAAGGTGAACTCAATTTTTAGACAGGTAATGTACCAGTATAGTACAAGCATCTCATATAGTTAAATTTAAGTAGTTAAAAAAGTTAATTAATGGTAAAAAGATTAATGCTTTACCTTAGGTAGTCCCCTCTATCTACATATCAATTATATTGTGGGAAATTTATAAAGAGGTTCTTCTCTATTTACAATTAGGCACTTGATACTCTGTATAAAGCTATCAAGTTTTAATATATTATAAAATCCTTGTTACAATTATACTCGTAAGTTTCCTAAGTTGTTGGTCTAAAAATGTCGTTGGAGATTAGCTCTAACCTCGTGAGTATTAGTCACCTGTAATAATAATATTTACTACATAATAAGAAGGATAACTTGTTAAATTAATAGAATTTGTTATTCAATCATTAAATTTTGTGAGGCTCTTATGGATCTCTGATAATATCAAACTTAAATCACACTCTAGGATATTGCCTTTTAATAAGCACTTTTTCAATTTGCTTGCAAGATCACACACTTCTTGAGTAACAAACTAGGAGGTTGTCCATATATATCTCCTTATTAAGTTCACCTTGAGGAAAATGTTCCAGATATCCAACATGTAGAAGCCACTGAGATAGAGTTGCCAAAGCAAGGAAGAGAAGATTGTTAGGATGGTTTTGGTGGTCTTGACTCCTTTGACAGACTGTTTCACCAGTGACTGACGACTCTGGACGACTCCGGAGGACTTATGTCACATGCTGGCAACTTGGCAGAACAAAAGTTTTTGCCCGTGCCAACTGACACGGAATAAAATTTGAAACCGTGTGTAAAACTATACTAAGCATTTGTGAAAATATCTTATACTACCTTTCAGCCAAACTTGTCATTTCAAGTGTTAACATATCAAGAAGCCAGGATTTGTCATATTCTATAATATAAACTATCTATATTCGTTTCTGTTGGCTTTCATATGTCTGATTTGCATTTGGTCAAATCGTGTTCAGGGTAATCTGTCAATTATTGGAGGAACTTGTTTGCTAGATGCGTATATAAATGATACACGGGTGGCAGATATAGTCCAACCTCCTCAAATTACTCAATGTTCCCACTTCACAGTTGGTGCTATAGGATTGGGAGTGGCCAATGTAATAGTTCGTGATAATGGGCTTTCACCTCCTGCCGTTGCTTCAGCTTTGGTACTCTATTCATATACATGTGTTTTCCTTGTTACTTAACTGTGTAACATTTATTTGTTTTTCTCTTCTATTATTTGTGAAAGCAAGGTAATTCGAACCATAGAATGTGTCAACTTTTTCTGGTTATTAGATTGCTTCAATTTTTTTTTTGTTATGCTTGGCTTTGCATGTTTGTCTTTGGACTGTTTTAATTCAAGAAATATTCCTACCATGCCCAATCTTTGTTTTGGTCTTTTAAATTATTATTTTTCCAAATTAATTTGTTTGGTCCAGAAGAACAAAAGTGCACACATTTTTTCATTTACCAGTTAGATTCTTGGTAACCAACATAAGTTACATCCTAGCTGTCATCTACAAACAGTAAGTCTGGAATTATGCTCCCTCAATTTTGAATGCTTACCTCCCTGTGACTTTTCCTTTTTTATCATGGCATTGCATTTCTTGAACTTTATTGTCTTTCCCTTAGTTGTGAAAGGCGTCGAAGGAACTGCGTGAATCTACATAGAAGTTTTATAAATAGGCTGAAGTGTGATGATTGTTTCTTATCTGCTAAGGTGGAACATATAATCTTTACAGGCAAACAGTCACCTTGTCATTTTGTCAATGTGGCTACATAAGTTAATATTTTGAAGCTGAACAACATGAATTATATTTATTGTTTATTTTTTCATTAGTACATGTTAGGATGGTTATTACAATTTACTTACTGTGGCACAGATTAAAGTGGCTAGCATTGACTGGATTAAGATTATATCAAAAGAGGAAATAAGTGTTATGGTAATGGGTATTTCCTTGTAGTAAATTTATTTCTTTTTTATTCAAACTACGCTCAATGTACTTGTGCCTCTTATTTTGCAGGAAGGAACCATAAAAAGTTTTGATATTTTGACCGGAACAGAGGATGGAAGTGTCTTTGACTCTTCTCAGGTGCTTGCAATTTCTTATTTTCATATTTTTAGACGAACTACTGAAACTTTGCTAGATTTTCTTTTTTGAGTAGTTCCCCAAGTAAAGGCTTTTATCTGTATGCTAGGTCTCCTTTTTTGACTTTGGTATTGCTATTTGCCTGAGGTTCAGACTAATCTATAATTGTCATTTACCTAGCATGCTTGGTGGTTTATTGCATATGAAAATTTCGACATCATCTATCTTCCCTTTGTAGCAGTTATTTTATGCTTGTTTTACAGTACATGTATATGAAAATTAAAGTACACCATGAGGATGGCATACTTGAACCTGTCAATGAGTACTATTCTCCAAATATGGGCTCTTGGCTTATACACGGACCAAACTTCTCAGTGAGGGCTGCAAAGCTTGGCACTGCAAATCTTTATGTAAGTTATTTTGTCCTAGATATCTGATTTATTAGTCTTGACATATCATTTACCATTCTCTTTTGCATTTCTGATTATCTAAGAATTTTGATAAAGTGCTTGATGTACAGGTCAGTGTCAGTCAATCAGGTTATGAAATTGCAAGTCAACTTGTGAAGGTTGAAGTATATGGACCAGTACACCTACATCCCGACTATCTGTTTCTTCTCCCTGGTGTCTCCTATGTGGTAATATCCTTGATGTTTTTTTGTCACTATCTAGATGGAAAATTGGTCATTTCATCTTTCACTGCAATGTAGTTAGCTGCCAAATTCATTATCCATTTCATGTCAGGCTGGGCACCTGCCCAATGTTCTTGTGTGGCTTATTGCATTTTTTGTTGAATTTTCTTGCAAAATGTCAGTACATGACTGTGAAGCAGTACATAAATTCATTCATAAAGTGCATATTTAAGTTTGTTGCATTTCTGCTTGTAGCATCAGTTCTATTGTTATGATGTGATGATTAACTGTGTAACAATCGTTAAATGCTGTTTAGCTGTCAGTGAAAGGTGGCCCCAAAATTGGAGTTTTTGTTGAGTTCTCTAGCTTACATGAAGGAGTTGCAATAGTTCAAAAATCATCAGGGATGCTTTTTGCTAATTCAATTGGAAATACTGTAAGTGGTGAATTTTGAGAGATGAGTTGTTTGTTATTGATCGCTCTAATATCTTTTCTGTTCAAATCATCCGTGTCATCTCTTATTTGTCATCTGGCATCTCTTATTTGGTTAAATAATTTCCTTTGCCTTTAGATTGTGTATATTCATTTCTCTGGTTGTGTTTAATTTTAATTTTTAATCAGTTAATATTACTTGATCTTAGACTGTTCGAGCAGCTGTCTATGGAAACAAGGGTACCTTAATATGTGAAGCATATGGAGAAGTTGAAGTTGGAATTCCACATTCATTGGTCTTGAATTCGCAAAGTAACCAACTTTGTATAGGCTGCATCATGCCTGTCTTTCCATCTTTTCATGAGGCAAGTGAAACTGAAGAACTATAATTTTTACTATTATCATTATTATTTAGAAATCCTGATTCACTGCTATTATTTTGTTTATCAATGTCTCCTACCCACAGGGAGACTTATTCTCTTTCAATGAAGTTTGTCAAGATTATAAATGGACAGTAGGCAATGACAAGGTGAGAATGTTTCCTAAATATTTTTGGTTATTTATGCCCTTGGGTAGAAGGTTGATGCCCTCTTCCTGTATGTAGGTGCTTAACTTCCAGATGGATAGAACTTTGCATTCTGGTCCCTGTGAGAATGATGGAGATCCATGCCTTTCAGTTGCTAGTAACAGTGAATTTATCAACCTTGTGACTGGAAGGTGTTCATCCCCACTGACTGCTATGAGTTCAAAAAGTGTTTATTTTTCAAAAGTTCTTGTTCCCTTGAACTCCAATGCTTGATCTAGCTGCGTTAGTATTCATTGAGTAATCTGGTTGCATAAACCTGTCTAGTCTGTTAGGACCTTGTCGGGTTGCGATTTCTTCCTACAATGGTTAGCAAGCGCAAATTTCAAATCTAAACTAAACAATGCTAACACATCACCTTTACGTGGTTCGGAGATGAAACTCCTACTCCACAGCTTCGGTGGATGATTCCCCGGAACACTTCCGGCTAGCTCTTGTCGCTCCTTGTGGGTGGAGAAACCTCGCCACAATCCTTGGACAACTTCTGAGCACATTTAGGCTACTAACAGGCTCTAACCAAGCTTGTTTCGCCAAGAAGAAGTAGCCAAACACGAGCTCTCTTAAATAGAGCTCGATACTGTTTTGACCGTTACCAGTCGACTGCCCCTGGGGCAGTCGACTGGTCTTCGCGAATTTGAATGTCACCGCCTGACGATTCGCATTCTGGTCGACACCAGTCGACTGCCCAATCGACTGGTGGAAGACCAGTCGACTGATCTCTCTGTGCTCTACCTCAGTCAACTGATCAAGCATCAGTCGACTGCCACCTAAGGTTTCCCTTTCCGAGTACAATTCTCTCAGCACTCGAATCCTAGGATTTTCCTTCCCAAGTATAGTTCTCTCAACACTCGAATTCTCACGGCTCAGTCGACTCTTCATCCATCAGCCTTGACCTGTTGCCTTCAAGCCCTCTTCTATTTTGACTCTCGTCCTTTGGATGCATGCAAGCCCGCGGCTTGTCTCCCATGCCACCCTTCAACTATGCCTTGAAGTCCGCTTCCCTCAGCTCATCGTCCCTGCTCCAGCAGCCTCGATCTGTTGCTTTCAAGTCCTCTTCGACTTTGACTCTCGTCCCTCAGATGTATGCAAGCCCGCGGCTCATCCCCCCATGCCATCCTTCGCGTATGCCTCGAAGTTCGCTTCTCTCAGCTCATCGTCCCTACTTTGTCCACGGTCCCTCGGATGCATACAAGCCCACGGCTTGTCTCCACACACTATCCTTCACCGGACCTGAAGACGTCCAACTAAGTCTATGTGTATCCTGCAAACCTGCACACTCACATACACATATTAGATCAACATGAAACTCTAACTTAATCATATTGACCCACACATCAAAACCCATGATCTACCCGATCAAACTTGGGCCGATTGCCCCAACATAGTCTACATGGTACCGATTAGTGAATGTATCACCACTTTCTCTACTATCTATCAGATTATCATGTAGATCCTTCAACCATTTATTCAATGAGGTGGGTTCTTAAATGCTATTCCTATTTGTAGGGCTATGCTGTAAGGAGGAACAAGATTTATGGCTGATCAAGGTTTATAAAACCATTGTTATTTGCAAGTCTGACATGGGAGTAATAAGTGGACGTCCTACTCTGGTTTTTGTATACTTGCTGAGAATTCTACCATGCTTTAAGCACTCACACTTCCAATGGCTATAAATACAGTCATTCCACATGCACATAGCTAACATATTTTTTCCTTTTAAATGATGATCAAATGATTTAAGACTATGTATATCCCTTTCAATCTTTCTTTCTCAGCTTATTTTCCTTCATGGCATCCAAAGTTGCCAATCTTGCATGGCAACACACCATGTGGTAAACAAAATGCAATTAATGATACTTTAACAACTGCAACATGCATTGCACATTGCTACTAGGTGAGGTTGCTTTCTGCCAATGACTGCTACCTCAAAATCATCAAATGTGTTGTTGAATTAATTGAGAATTGGCATATGATAGTGAGACGAAGAGAAGTCAAGCAACAATAAATGATTGCCTGGGAGCATTCTCTGAGTCCTAGTGATATGGAGGCTGCTCCAAGTTTAGGAATTGTAGCAGTGTCACCTTTTCACAGTTTACGTGGCAATGTGATATCTCAATGCCAAAATTTTAGTCAACCTGGATCTGACTATAATTTTTTCACTTGAGTGAGCAAAACTTATGCGCTGAGTCGGCTAAGCTGAATAAGTGGGCTTGCATCCTTGGGATTGATTATACAGGGTCATTCACATCTGCCAATTGGATGCTCATTCTTAAAACTGAGTTTTATAAATTTTCACATCTATTTGAATGTGAGAGTTATACTCCTCCAACCCTTATTTACCCTCTTGTAAAAATGTACAAGATTCTTATTTCCCTTGTTTACTAGTAACAAGAGGAATAAAATCCTGGAATAATGAAGCCTACAAGTAATCTTTTAACTGAAATCCTTGAAAATGTGTGTTATGCTGGTAGATAAGTGCATTTTTCATGTTTAATCTATATATTTTTTTATCTCATCAGTGAAGAAATCTAATCTAAATTCATTCATATAAATTCTAATAACATATTTCCTTTCATTTTTTTGTTTGCTTTAATACTTCCAAGTATTAAAAACAATTTATGATCAGCCTGACGGTGGTATGGATTTGTTTTGAAATGTTTATTCTGACCACCCATTAATGTACGCATGCTGACTCCTCTATATGATGTATTCATAAATTTCCATGAAGTATGTTTATGATACCTTTATGTGATTTTGGGTTTTCTATGAACTAGATCTGCAGGTAAAGCTGAATTATATATCTCTGTGTCATGTGATATTTTGTTGTCTGGTTCTCCTCAGCAAGTATTCTACAATGCTTCAAAGTTGTTGGAAGTTGTACCAAATCCTCCTGTGGCACTTGGAATACCAATTACTTGGATCTTTCCACCTTTTTATACCACTTCAGTACTTTTGCCAAGGTTTTCAGATCTATATAGGCAATTGGATTCTCATCGAAGTTTTAGTTATTCTATCATGAGGGCATGCACAAGTACTGATAATTTGAAACATGAGGGTATTACTATTGATGAAGGTAAAATTATAACAAGGGAAAGCAAGGATATTGCTTGTGTTCTAGCAAAAGATCATGCAACTAGTAGAAAAGAAATTGCATGCTGTCTAAGGGTTGCGGAGGTCAGTTTCTATTAAATAGCTAGATTTAATTGATGATTTTTGAAGTCTGATGGTTTATTAGCAATGCCTTTTTTTTTCCTTTTGTTTTATCTCTCTTTGTAATTCTAAGGGAGTGTTTGGGAGAGCTTTTGCTAAGTGCTTTTTAGATTCTAGCTACATGGAAGCACTTTTGAGTGTTTGTGAATGTCAAATTCTGTTCTTCAGCTTCTGTAACTTTTACTCGAGCTGAAAGCAAGAATTTGATATTTTTTTCTGCTTCTGTTTTTTTGTTTATGGTCTAGAATTAAAAATTAACATTTATACCTTTAATAAATTATTATTTTACATAATTGCCACCCCACTTTTAAATAAAATTTTATATTTTTCTATAATTTATATTTTCAATTTTTTATATATTTTTATTTATTTATATAAATTTTGTCTTTTTTATATTTATATTTTTATTAATTTTATATATTTTTTAAAATACATATTATAAAAAAATTAATTTTGATATACTATTTAAAATATAATAATAAATATATAAAACATGGTGTATCAAAATTATATTTAAATAATTAAAAAAGATTAATTTATGTTGTTTAAGGATATTGTTATCATTTAACTAAAAATTAAGCTTAGATGCAATTATTTATCAAACACTCAAACTTTATCTTGTATCAGCTTTTGACTTCTATTTCCAAACACTCAATACTTTAGCTTCTCACGAACTTTAAAATAATCACTATAAGAATCACTTTGAGATAAGCAATAGCTCTTCCAAACACTCCCTAAAGATATTTCTTCTGTATTCTGCTGAATTTATGATCATCTCAACTTATTTTATTAGACATGATCAATCATCAGCTGCTGAATCAATGTGTCACATGCAATATCTTTTTACTCAGCATGTATGGTAGAAAAGTGCTCACTAGTACTACAAGTCTACTATTTCAATGACAAACGATCAGTGACTGGAATAACTTGATTTAGAATTGCACCAGATAATATAGTAGAGTACAATTCATGTTAATTCATGAAAAAAGAATATGTACTTTTTTAAATATTCTTTTACTTAATGAGATTATGTACAATTCTTTTGTTCTAATTCTATGCCCTTGGAAGAGTTCAACATAAGTCTCAATTAGACTTCTAAAGTTCAACTTATCCCTTAAGAGTCTGTTTCTTTGCTGGAAAATTACTTGCCCATGTAACATATTTTTTTGAAAGAAAATCTTTACAGGGAATAGTTTTTCTTATTTGACTGTGATGCTTGAAAATATTCTCTCTTCCTAAGGTCGGAGTTAGCGACCCTTTTGCATTGGTTCTGCAGCAGTTGCACTACCACCTCACCCTCCACTGCCATCGCACGCCGCCAATAGTGCATCGACTGCATGCTCGCTCCCTCCCTCAATGGTCTGATGATGTCACAAACACCATCTAGATCAACAACTGGATCACAATGGGGTACACCGCCACTGTCCTCTTCCAGGCCTTTGTCCTCAGCAAAAGCTCAAATGCCATTGTGTTGGTGCTTTCCTGGTTGTTCTTGGATAGTTGGAGTGTGATGATATCGTCCACCATGCCTTTTAGTATCACATAGCTACAATTTACTTCTGATAAATAAATGTTGACCATGGCTTGTACATTGCTTTCCTTGCCCTAGATTGATCTAGCATTAGGACTAGCAATTATGGTGGGGGAGGTGTAGGGGAGAAGGAGAAGAGGCCAGTAGGGGTCGAGGTGGATTGGCCATAGGTGGTGGCAGAAGATGGGTTTGCATGGATCAAGAGAGAGAGAGAAACTCATGTGGAAGAGGAGAATGGGAGATGAAAATTATGCCCTCTCATTTTGTGCAAGAGTCATTTTCCAGCAAAATAGCCACAGATTCTTTTGTTGACCAATAAAATATTTTCCTTGGACCATGATTTTTCATTTGCGCCAAACACTAGAAAATGATATTTAGATTCCCTAGGAAAATCATTTTCTCCCGTTCCAAGTTACTCCAAACATGCGGCTGGAATCACTTAAAAGTGTAGTCGCTGCTGTATTGCGATGTTTGAAACTTGAACAGCCAAAACAAGGCTTGAATTGACTAGGTATGCAAATTGGAAATTCCAGATTCTGTTGTTGACCTAATAATACATTTGACGTGAATTTTTTGTTGTCAATAATTGGTGATCAAATACGTGATGGAAATCTGTCCAACTGGTATGTGAGATAAAAGCTATTCAGTAGTATACTGGCTTCTACTGCTTGATATTGTTAATTGAAAATATAAAATAATAGGTAAAAAAGGTAGAGTGCTGAATATTTGCTCCATATGCTCTGCCTCTGATAATGTTATTTGGACTGACTGATTGGTATAAACACAACTTTTTTCTGTCAAACCTCAAATTGGATGGATGCAAGATATATCTGTACTCCATTCACTGTCTGCAATAAGCCTGTCTTGCCTAAACTTGATCTTATGCACTTACTATATTTTTATGCAAATCTTGCATTTATTTGGAAAATGCTGTACCTCTCTGTCGTTTGTTATAACAAATTTTAAATAGCTATAGGTCTGGATATATGAATTCTAACTATGAACATGAATGCTTTTTCTTCGTTGCTCAGGTTTCACAAGTTAGGGTAAACACAATTGAAGCTTCATCACATGTTCTTGCCCTTGCTGCTAATTCAAAACTTGAGTTAATTGTCACCTACTCTGATTATTTAGGTACATCTAGCTGCACAATAATCGAACAATTTTATTTATAATATTTAATCATTCTGTACCAGGTCTTTTCACCTTATCTTCCTTGTTGTCACTTATTAGGGTATCCTTTCACTGAGGCTCATGGTGTAGTTCCACTGGATATTGAAACTAATCGTCCTGATGTTCTCTCGATTTTTATGTCACCCAAGGCTGATGACAACATGTTTGGCAATGGTCGTATCATTTTAGAGGTATGGCTGTCATTTTTTCCTGCATTCAATGATAACAATTGATAGTTTCCCTGACCTTGTTTCAATGTTCTCTGAGCTACTCTTTATTTCCTTGACACTCAGGCAAAGAATCCTGGCAATGCTCTTGTAAGGATATCCATCAATAATGACCCAAGGAAGGCAGATTTCGTGTTGGTATTGATTATTTTTCCTGATACTTTGATAGGACTTTGTCGCAGGCAACCAAAATTTCAACATACTTTATATAGTCTCTGCAAGATGCTCGTGTCTTACTGTTATGATTTACAATTTTAAAATGCTTTGGCTTAGTTGTTTCTTTCAAAACATTATTTATGAAACTCTAAACTTGTCTATTTGTACCAAATTCAATATTTCACTTTTCAACCTGGTACCAATAGTTGAAACTGATCATATATATCACCAGGTATCTGTTGGCGTTCAACTTTATCCTAGGAGTCCAGTTCTTCGGGTCGGTCAGCATCTCAATTTTACTGTAATTGGTGATGGTAAGCTCCTTGTCCTAAGGAAAAATTTCCCTCCATTCTGTATTTGCTTGAGATTTGAGAACTATCAATATGTGGAAACTTTGGCTTCTCTTTTGATTTTAAAGTTGGCTTTGTCGTAAACAGGTATTTTATGATACTGAGTACTTAAATCATTCAGACATTTATTTAATTCTAAAAATTGTGATGCTAAATTGACTTGTATTATGGCCCTGGTCCCTTGGATAATGGCGCTAAACCAGTGCTGCTGCTCAATCATAAAGTATAAATGTCTTATAGCTGGTTGCATACTAGATTTATTTTGATTTTAATTTCTTAATAAGAGTTTGCGAAAGTTTGACCTATAGCCAATTTATTATGGACACGAGAAAAAAACTGAAGGGAACAAGTGGTAAGAATTAATGCACACATATAACTTGACTTTTTTATTAGTCATGTTGAACATGCTCTAGCCTGTCAAACTAATTAACTTTTTTATTAGGAAGAAATTTTATAACCACTGTTTAATTGTAACTAAAAAATGCATATGAATAAAATTGAGATGAAGGTAATTTAATTGTATTGTTAAACAATCACACCCAATATATAGAAGCTCCTAAAGTAATACACCGTACACTAATGTCACATATGGGATTATTTATTATAACACGCCCTTTCAAGTTGGAACTTAGATGTCAATCCTGGTTGCCATGCACACAAAAAAAAAGTGAGTTCAGCTAAAAATTTAGCAATATATTTTACAATTTGTACTTTTAAGATTATGTAGACACATGGGAAAAAAAAATGTGGGTTGCAGGTGACAGATATACTAGGATATGCTAGGATTTCTGTCTTCTCTTGGAAGGGAGAGAAGATAAAAATGCTGGCAGAGAGAAATTTATGACTTTTGCTTTTGGGAGAAAAGGAGAAGAAAGAAAAAATAATAATAAAAAGAAAAAAATGCCATCACTTTTTCATATTGCTTAAAATTGAAAATAATTTGTATCTGACATCCAAGTTTATATATGCAGATAAAAACCTTATTTTCTTTATTTAAAATAAACGAAATTGATTCAAAACCCTAAACTATCTAATTTGGTACCTTGTAACTTAAATGTGTTTGTCTTGCAAGTAACATATATTTTAGATATTAATATAATTTTTTATAAATATTTCAATGTTGATTGCATGCTCTTGTATACCACATATGTGATATGTAGTGGGTCAATCTTGTTTATGGAGTATTTGATTATGGTATCTTGCAGTGGGTGGGTCAATCCTGCATACCATATATGCACTAGGTTAATCTTGTTTACAAGTATTTGATTATGGTATCTTACTCGTTGCTATGCTTATGATACTTCTGATAGGTGTTGATGTATTTGGTTCTGGCAAGTGGTTGAGTGATAATGAAAGTGTTATATCCGTAAATAAGATAACTGGAGAAGGATTTGCTCATGGGGAAGGTGCAACTCAAGGTTCTTGAACTCCCTTCTTGGCTATTGGCTATAACAATTATAAACAGCATTTTGCTATCACCAGACCTCATTCTTTCTTTTCTTTTTTGTTAGTTATTTTTCTTGGTTCAAAATTAAAGTTGCAAACACCTGTAACCGTGATGAAAGTTGATCAGATATCAGTTGATGGTCCAGCAGATGCCTTGACTAATGTGCCATTTCCATCTAAAGGTTATATGTTCTTTGTGAAATATAGGTTTGTTCTCTGAGATACTCTTTATCTATGTGGATCTTCATCTATATGAACATTCCTAAGTTTGTTGTGTAATTTGTTGTGTATGCATGCATTTACATGTTTTTACTTAAGCAAGAATCCTATTAGATGGGAAAGAATAGTAACATATCCATATGTTTGACATCTATGATAAATCATTCAACACCTCAACAAGGTACCAAGCCCTTGTCCATGAATGTGATCATGGTTGCCCCCATGGGCTGGCGCAGATGGTTCATGCAGGGTGTTACCACAGATAAGCCTGGGGTCGATTCTCAATGGATATCGAATGCCCCACTGCAACAATACATGATCTTTTATGCAAGGCTCCTGTGAAGTTCACATTGATAATTGACATTATTTAGTAAGTAATCATTATTTAGCAAATTGAATTTTCTAATAGTTACATAGGAATTGTTCAATTGCAGCTGGAGCAGCCTACACCAACTTAAACTGATATTAGTGGCAATAGGAATCTCTAGTCTACTGTTCAAGAAACATCATTTTGGTCTATTTTTTGTGTAGTTTCTTCTAACAACTACTGATTCTTTGCCAGCCAAGGCATATTAGCTAATGTTGATTGGAATTGGTTCTTTCAGAGCTCTTTTTGGTGGAATTGGTTGTTTTTCTGGTTTCTTCTTATAACTATGTCATTTTTGACATACCAACATAAGGATTCTATAAGTTTCTGATATTGGATGGTGCTAATCGACCAATGCTTGTGTAAAATAAATTTCTTCAATCTTAATGTTCCCAAGTTCCTACTTTTCTCTGGTATCCAATCATTGATCCATCAACTCCATGATGTTCTATGCAATTTAATGAATCTGATATTCCTTGTATGTTAGTGGAAGTGAAATCCTGGATCCAAGCTGGAATCTACTGGAAATCATGAAGTCCCATTTGATTGTTGGGTTGATCCACCAATAGTTGGGTAGGTTTCTTTCAGAATGCATTGAACAGAATTTTGTATGTCATTTGAACTTCTTTCACTTCAAAAATGTGCACTTCACTATAGGTATGCAAGGGCATGGGTCAACAATGTCACAGGTTTCTCCTACTGTCTCTTCTTTCCTTACTCACCAAAACATTTGCTCAGTATCATGTCCAAGTCAAATGCAAGACGGCAAGAGAATGATAATAGTCATGGATTGGTACACTTCTCGATTATTGCATCATTGAAAGAGACTCCAACTATTACTGGGTCTGCACATGCAGCATATGTTGGCGGATTTGCTTTAGCCACTGAAAAGGTGGCGTTTTTAATTCTTATTGACTATACATAGATTTTGCAATTTCTTTTTTGGCACAATATATACTAAATTGAAGTCCTTACCTTATTGTGCAGCTAAACTTCACACCAATTGCCACTAGGAGTATTGTGACAATCATGGGGAATACAGGTATAGGAATGACTTTTCCATGATTTTATCATATTTCTTTTATGTCTCATTTTTCTATGCTTTAACATGACTTGATGGTTAATTGTCCTAGATGTCGAAATAAGTTGGAATGCGAGAGATCTATTGTCCGTCACTTCTCTTAGCACTACAAGTTTTGGTGTGGTTGGACTCGCAGAATATGAGGTGGGTGACTTAGCAGCATATATTTCTGCTTATTGAACGATTATTTATGCATCATTCACTGCAGGTTAAAGTCCTACAAAACAAACCATTTGAAGACACAATAATTGTTCATCTTCCTTCCACTGGTATGCCCTGTTTTTAGCTGGTAGAGTTCAGGCTTAATATAATTTAAGGAAAATATGTTGAAATATAATTCTCTTTTTTTTCTTTTTCTTTTTAAAAACTTTCCTGCATCAAATATCTGTCTTCCATAATTGACGTTCTTTGCATTGTTTATGTCCAATATGGTAGTAACTAAAATCTGGTACTTGTTACATACAGGTCAGCAAGAGGAGATTAGTGTCTCTTACAAGAATGGAGAAAGAGCAGCTGCCTCTGGAGTGAACAATTTGATCTGGCCTGCAGTGTTAGTCTGTGCTATTGTGTTTATAGTCACAGTTATTATCTTCTTAATGTGTCTCCAGAAACCAGACCAGCCTGGACCTAGACAATCAGGACCAATATCTCCCCCTCCCGCCCCGACAGATTCCACACCCACTCGAAATGTTCAATTTTCTCCTCACACGCCGCCACCATTCACCGATTATGTGAGGAGAACGATTGATGAAACTCCATATTATAAGCGGGACAGGAGGAGGTTTGACCCCCAATACACATACTGAATGCTTCTACCTTTTATGTAAACATTGATCTAGGATGTCATTCAAGATGTAACAATTTTCCATCGATGCACACACACGAATTGTGTTATTTTCTGTCAATATACACCAAGTTGAGAATTTTGACACAATTGTAGAGTAATTGGCTGTACAAATAGCATCATATTGATTTCTTTGATACAAGCAAGTGCTCTTCTATTTATTCCTTCCAAACATTTTTTTTACAAAATAGTACCACAATCTGCATATGAATTATTCTGAAATCATTCAAAATAGAGAACTAGAATTTCCAATTTCTGTGGTTTTGTTTTAACTGTTTTTTTCCCTGAATTTTTCTAACAACTCTGACCTGGAACATCTTGTGCTTTCATAGGTTATTGACAATTCTGGAACTAGATTCATCATAAACTTACAAATCTTCTGTTTGATTAGTATTGAAGATTAGCCTCAACAATTCCACTTCAGATTGGATATTATCTGAATATGCAGCTGAATGCAAAACTAATTTGGAAAGCTAAAACAAATTTTCATATACAACTTTATTGGATCAAACATCACTTACTACATAGTTAACACGATGATTACAGATAATGAGTTATCAGTTTTCTGTATGCATGGCTTGCAAAGCAGAGGCATCACGATCAAACTCCGCCGGTCGTGATCATGTTCATGGGCCTCACCGGGCTGAGCAGGAAGTATCCCGCGGTGGCGTGGCCGATGGCGAAGTTGCACCGGGGCGAAAACAGCTGCACCGCCTCCTGCTCCACCTCCCACAGCACCGTGCGGAAGAGCGCGACGTCGCAGGGGAGCTCCAGGGGGCCAGCAGTGGCGTACCCGAACTCCATCTCCGCCTCCTCCAGCAGCACCCTGAACAGCGGGTGGTTCAGCCACTCAGTCCGCAGCATGAACCGCTCCCTCGCCGGCCCCACGTACACCGACAAGCACCCCTCCGGCGGCATCCCCACCGCCTGCCTCCTGCTCCTGATCCTGCACCGCTCCAGGGTCTTCTTGATCAGGCTCTTCGACTTAACCTTCTGATCTTTCCCGTTATTAATCTCCATCCTCCCCATTTACTGAACAACAACAACAATAACAACAAAATGCAGCGGATGATCTTCTTACTGAACGTTAACCTCTGTCATAGACTTGGTAATACATGACCCTAGCTCTCGGAAACTTTGAGTTACTCATGATTCCCAAAAGGTTTACTCATTCGTACAGAAAGAAGGTGGAGAAGAGTGCAATTGTTCAAGAGCCCTCGACACGCATATAAAGTGAGGGAGGAGGAGGAGGAAGAGAGCTGCCCCACTAGCTGCTAAAAGCAGTGATTCATATCTAATTCAATCTCATTGTCAACGCCCTCCATCCAATGGCCTTTCAGATCGATCTATTCATGCATGTATGAGTTGTGTGCTGCATGCTTGCTTTGTGGTCATCGACTCTTTATCCTCCCTTGTTTTATTCCAAGTTGCCATTGTTTAGTCAATTTATATGCCTTCGATATGAACTCTTCATTGCGCAAGAAATCCCTGTAATTGCCCCTAGGCTTATTATAAGTTGTCCTAAACTCTTTAATATCAAACTCAACTTCTTCCTCAGTATCTACGTCAGAAAAAATTTATTATCATTCTATGCATGCAAACTTTCTTTCTCTAATACATATCGATTTACCTAATTGTCCTTATTTTTTATAGATATAAAAAGTTCAAAAGGAGATATCATAAATTCAACATATTTAAATTAGGATTTAGTATATTTACTATTAAATTAATCACGACTCTTTTTCCGTTTATCCTAAGGAAACAGAAACCTTCATTATTTTTAATAGATACAAAAAAAAAGGTTCAAAAGGAGGTATAATTCCTCCTAAATTCAACACATTTAAGTTAGAATTTAGTATATTTACTATCAAATTAAACGTGACTCTTTTTCAGTTTGTCGTGAGAAGTAGAAGTCCTCATTATTTTTTATAGGTACAAAAAAGTCCAAAAGAAGATATAATTATTCTTAAATTCAACATCATTTAATTAGAATCGAGTATATTTTCTATCAAATTAAGCACGATTTCTTTCCTCCAACCAATCGATTAGGATCTCATAGTAATTAATTGATTTAAGCTAAATTGATGGGATAAATTTTTCTTGACATAGGAGCTGAGCATGAAGTTGATGGTAAGAAATGGTACGGACTCTATAGGTAGCGAAGGTTCAAATTTTACCCAAGGTAAGGGAGTTGAAAAACTTATGATGCTCGGTCGTCTGCCAGCACCCATATACGCTTTCCGATTTGACCCTGAGGGGACCCCACGGAGATCTGAAGTGGTTAGTGCATGGGGATATTGTCTAAGAAGTCCTGGATTCGAGACGTGTCAGACGCACTGGATTAAAACTCTGGGCGTTTGGTATATCAATTCTCGGCCCAACTGTGCACTAATTACTCCGGGGACCGTGATTTACCTCCCTCGTGATGACCTTGGGACGGGGTGCGGCAGGGGCGTTGGGGGCGAGCGATTTCTCCTTTTATATGTCGATTTGACTCTGAGGAAGTGTTTGGTTGAGGGTTATCCTTGATAACCTTGGTTATCCATCCAAGGTTATCAACAAAAATCTTGTTTGGTTTAGATAATCAATGATTCCCAAGTAATGATCGATGCCCGACACGTCAACAAAAGGGGCATGCAATCCAGAATCGGATAACCTTAGGAAAGTAAGGTTTTTCTTGATTTCGGGGTTATGAAACTTATCTTTCCAAAATTATCCTCCAATATTTACCTTAGCAAAAAAGGCATTATTCGCGGGCGACCACCGACAACGACGGTGGGCGACCGCTGCCGGCGACCTGCGACTGGCGGTGACCGACAACCGTCGACGGCGGTCAGCGTTGATGATCGGCGACCAGAGATCGCCACTGGCGATCGACCACCGACATTGACGATCGACGATCGACACCGACGACTGGCGACCGCCGTCGGCGTCGGGAGTTGGCGACCGCTGCTGCTGGCTGGCGACCGCCGACGGTCGATGATCGGCAACAACGGTCGCCGACCGACAATGACGACCGACAACCATTATTCGCGGCCGATGGCCGGCAACCATTATTCGCAGCCGATGGCCGGCGACACCGACGGCGGCCGGCCGTTATTCGCGGCCGACAACCGGCAACGACAGCCGGTGGCCGCCGTCGACGATCGACAACCAAGGGTACGAATATGTATATATTATCATCTTACTTTTTTATTTTAAATTTATAAACATATAATATTATTATATTTAAATTTAACTAAAGGGTAATACGATAAAATATTATATTATGTCATAGACTATTACCTTCAAACAATCAAGATTTTATTTGATTACCTAAATTGAACCAAACAATTTGAAGTTATGTTTGATTCCCCATTATCTTAATTATATTATTACTTAATAATCATATAACTAAGATTATATTTGATAACTTGAACTAAACACACCACGAGAGTTTTTGTTTGCTCGTCTATTAAACGCTAACAGGTGTTATTTAGGTGTTATTTGTCCAAGTTGACGTTAATTTTCATGTAAGGTAGACCTACGAAAGAGTTTCCAATTAATTAGTGGTAAACTTCCTACTAACAACAAAATTTGTGATCTAATTAGGCTCGTTAAATAATTACTCTCTGTGTATATTTTATATAATAGGTAGACAGTTTTCTTCCTTGTTTATATATCTACTGGATAAATTCAGAATCTATTAGGATTCAAACTCTGTTTATCTTAATCTTAGTTGTTCCTCTGAACCATTACTCTATGACTTTGCATGCTTATTTAGTACAAAAATAAATGTAAAAAATAACTCTGGTATTTATTAGCAATTATGATTATCCAGTCAATAGTTAGATGAAACCAATTAATTTAATGAATACACTTTCTTTTGGAGTTTCTTAAAAAATCTAGCTATGAAATTAATGTAACAAAAAAAAACAATTGTAATGTCGATCTATTTACTTTCAGAAAAACTATAAAACTTATATTAATAGTTAATTGGCTATATGAATTAATTATTTATATATATTGAAAGTTAGATTAATGGGTTCTAATATAGAGAATCTGCATTTTGCTCTTTAATTTCACTATCATTATACTTTTAAAAAACAATATACTGAAATTTAGATTTACAGATTTTTGAGAATCTATACTTTTTTATTGATTTATTTTCAATAAAACTATTAATTTATTATAAATAATCATCCAACGAATAGATCATATTTTATTTTATTTTTTAAAAAATGTTTATATAATATGGTCTTTAAATTAAGGTGGCAAAGGCGATTCGCTCGTCCAACGCTCCCATCAATCCGTCCTAGAGTTAACACGGAGGAGGTAAATCACGGGGATTTACTATCCTGGATACTGTAGCTAGCACGTAGGGAGGGCGTATGCACTGACTTTGCTATATTTTGACCCCCAAATTTCATGATGATAATACTATAAATTAATTATCAGTCCATCCCATCCCACGAAAACCATATTAAAGGTGGTTCATAATTAAATTTAATTTCAATCTAATATGGTCTTTAAATTTATTTCTTATGGTACAAATTATTATAAAAGTTAACCGGATAGAAAAAATTATTATTATTTATTAAATATAATTATTCATTTTTGACTAAGTAGTTAACTTATCAAAACAAAATTGTTTACTTCTAATTTATTAATAATGACTTATATATACTTTAGATTAAGTGTCTATGAACATTGAACCGTACGTGCCAAAGTTTGATTTTAAAATCTTTGAAAACAAATATATCGTATTAAATTTCAACTTAATTTCGCGGTTCTTTAATTTATATGACTTACTTATATTCCTTTTTTAAAGTCTTTAATTGAATTTAATTATTTGTGATTAACAATTAGCAACTTGGGAGGAATGAAGTTCTTAAGTGACTTCAAAAATGTTTTAGTAATTGATTGATGATCTCACGTTTTTGGCCACACGTTAACCGATAAAGATCACATTATCTAACATTCTAAAAAAACAAATAAATATTGTAAAAATAATATAAAATTGTGGTTGGAGGTTGGCATCTAACCTAACGTGGGTAGATGATATTATATTATGTCTTTAAAAAATGAATTAAGTCTTGATGATTATTTATGGACGAAGATGGAAAGTGATAGTCTTCCTTCCAAGTAAACTAACATTGGGGGATCTTAAAGAGGCCACTTCAAGTTCAAGTTAGTCCAAGTCTAAATAGGAAGTGAAGAGAGTTAGAATCTTAGAGATGCAATATGTTGAGGATGATAATTTATCATGTTCTTTGGATAGGGTTGTAAACGAGTCAAGTCGTTCTTACAAACTTGTGAGTTGGGTTCAAGCTGGGTTTTTATCAAGTTCTTAATTTAATCTGATTTGATTTTTTAAACCTTTTTTATTTTATGATTGTTTGATTGATTATTAAGTTTAATAAAATAAACTTGTTTGTTCATTTTGAAAATTTCTTTTTATTTATTTAACGTATTGATAAAAATTTTATTGTTACATATGGTTCACGAATATTATTAATTGTTCACGAATATTATTCATGCTCATTAATAAGTTGAATGTATACGTGTTAAAACCAGGGCCGTCTCAAGATTCCAGAAGGCCCTAGGCTAAATTATTTTTTAATCTTTAATAATTTTTTAAAAAATAAAAATTTTCCCTCACCCTTTTCATTCGGACTTGGGACCGACAATAGTGGGTTTAAATTTTTTTTTTAAAAATAAAATATTAATTTAAAAAATAGGAAAAAAAATTAAATTTGTGATGGTAATAATTTACTTGCATAGAAAAAAATAAGAAAAAAATTCTATTCATTCCATCTATAATTTATCATTTATACAGAATAATAAAAATAATTTCGAAGAAGATTCAAGATTGGAAGAAGAAAAGAGTGAAAAATTATTACCCGAATACCAAGCAAGGGAGGATTGAGCCTTGAGAAGAAGGATGTCTTCTTAAAAAATCACTGATGAAGAAAGAAAACTAATACTTGGTGGATCTTGAGAAAACTGAGCTAATGACATATAAAATAGAATGGAAAAAAGTGATCAGCCTTAACCTATTATAGTCCTAAATAAAATTTTTATGACAATATAATAATTATAATTAATATGAAATTAATTATTGGTGATTGAAGTTTTGGAATGAGGTTTGATGGTTTGGCATGATTAATGCCATGCACGATTTAAATGAGGAAACTTGAAAATTAAATGTGATTATTGGGTGAAGCAAATCACGGATTATTGGAAAATTAAATGCTGATTATTGGAAAATTAAATGCCTTAACACTGGTTTGGCATGATTAATGCCATGCACGAAAATCGCGCTGCATGCGCAGCTAATGCAGCGGCCCAAATCACGCTGCATGGTATGCCAACAAATCAAAAAAATTAATTAAACTTTAATATTATATATATAATAATAATAATAATGGGCCCTAATTTAGTTGGGGCCCTAGGCACAGGCCTTAGTGGCCTGTGCCTTAAGCCGGGCCTGGTTAAAACTTATTTATTTAATTGACCTTGTGTGTATTGAACGAATATAAACAAATTCTTATCAAATCAAACACAAAGTTTATTTACGAATATTCATTTCATTTACGACCCAAGGTGGGGGTTAGGGTTAGGGTTGGGTGACATAAGCCATAGTTATAGGTAGGGGTGAGCAATTAATAATTAAATCGATCCAAGTAATTAAATCGAACTGAATAAATTATTTTTTTTTTCAAACCAAACCAAGAGAATTTTGTTAAAAAATCAAACAAAATAAAAAATTAATTAATTTAATCGATCACTAAATTAATCAATTTTTGATATCAATCAATTGATATTACACATCAATCGATTATTATTGGATAGTCAAATTAGAATTAAGATTTTAAAGATATATTCTTTTAAATATGGTCTATTAGTCAATTATTTATAATATATCGGTTGATTGATAACGGTTGAATTTAACTAATTATTAATTTGAAAATTGAGACCAAATTAATGAAATTGAGATAATCAATTTTTTTTAAAAAAAATAAATTTCCAATCGTATCCAAACTTTCCAATTCAATTTTACTTCCATCGAGGTAAGATTTTACTTCCATCTAGGTAAACAGAGGAAGATCCCGCGTGGAATCACTTCAGGTAAACAGCTCACGCAAAATAAATAAAGTAGGGTAGTAGGCATGCAACGACTCAGGAATGGATCGCTACGACTCACCCACTCTCTCACCGCCAATCCTACGAACTGCAGTCGATATGGTCGCTGGGACCCTCTAGTCCTTTCCCATTGGTTGCTCGAGTACGACAACGTGTGGGCACCCAACTTTCCTTCCGGATACACGTAGCGGTCCCATTCCCACAGTCGCACTCCCCTTGTCGGGGGGTCTAAAAGGTTCCGATTCACCGTCGGAGGTGACGACGGCGGGGAGATCTGACGCGAGCTGGGCGGTGGTTGCCGGCGAGGAAGTCGTGGAAGCCTGTGCGTTAGCTAGAATCTCTTGTTTTCTTCGTCTTCCGGCCTCTCGTGGCTTTTCTCGTACAGATCTGAGTGGTGCCTCGGGGAGTTGAGGGCGTCGACGACCAAGAATGCACGCGGGCACCTCGGCTCGGTGCTCCGACACGGAGGGCTCAGGCGAAGTCGACGATCCAGACGCGCCAAGGGTTTACCAGGTCTGGCAGGGCAACAACGTAAGTGAATCCCGCTCTACCTCTCCGTAATCTCGCGTGTTGCTGAGCAGTTGATCACTTCATGTCTTGCTAAGTTTCAAAATTAGGGTTTTTTTTTGTCTTCATATAAAATTCTTGTCTTATCTGATGGGAAGTTGGATGAATTCTTGTTTGGGTGGTCTTGATTTCTTTTCTGTTTTTCGTCAATGAGCTAGTATTTGAAATTGGAAGAGACTATGCTTGTTCTTCTTGTGGTCATGCAAGTGGTGCCTATTGTCTAAGAGCCCTAGCATATAGGCCCTTAGAAAAAATATGATTAATGGTAGATAGGAAGTGACTCTTTAATAGAACATAGTTGTTTCGTCTCTTGGAGATTGATGCATTCTCTCTTTCATTGTCTAATCATTTAGGATTGATGCTTGTATTTGTGCTGGTTGACGGGTTCAACTAATCGATGAGGCCTTAGTCCAAGCCCCACTCGACTGGCTGAGGTTGAGCTGAGATGGTTTTGGGGTGGGGGAGAGTGATGCAGTTGGTGTCTTTGCTCGATGCCTGCCTATCTGCAGGTTCACTAAGGTGTCATTTCCACTAGCCAAGTGCCCTAGTACATTGGCTTCCAGATGCACCGGTTCAGTAATTAGATGGCCGATGTTAGGCAAGAAATGACTCTTTTGTTCCACATTGCGAAGTGTTGTGTATGAAAATTACAAGTAGATTGGGATATGCTCCCAAACGTTGGTTAATCATTTTGGATTAGTGCTCTATCCAATCTACGTCTTGGGGCATTAATCTTCTACAAATAGCCATCAAGTTTTGTTCTTTCATTTTTCTTTCGAGGTGAAACTGGGATTTTGTGCATTATAGCTGTCCTCTTTTTCTACAGGTAAACTTAGTTAAAACTAGGAGATGGTGTTTATTGTCTTGCCACATGTTGGTGTTTCAGTGTTTGATCAGAATGAGATGGTGTTAATACCAACTAGCATATTGTGCGTTGATATGAGGTGATGTTGGTGTTCGGTTCCGTAGCAAAATTAAACAATAAATGCAACGGAAAAAGGAACCCACTAGAGATTCATGTGGAAAATAATTACATCGTTGGTGTAGATTGTTACCTTTAGATGCGCAGAACCCTTTTCCGAATTTGGAGAGTCTGGCTGATCTAAACACGATCAATACGTTCGCGCCTCTAGCGGTATCCACAGAGCACAGTCGTCGGCCGTCTCACGAGTACAATTGGAGTCGCTGTAAAATCTCTCTCATGCATAAAAAGTGCTAGCATTATATATATATATATATATATATATAAAGTTGAGATCATTATAAAAGACGTGGTCTTACATGAATTTATCGTATAAGACGTGTTCTCACATGATCTTATCAAATAATACATGCTGTAATCTATTCAACTCGAAGACTTATCTATTAAGACGGTCTCCGAATCACAACCCACTAATAAAACGTGGGCTTCATTTGGTTTTGGCTTGTTTGAAATAAACTCAAATGAATATGGGATAAGTTTAAGATCCAATTAGATTAACCCAGTAATCCAATAATATCCAATTTGATTAACCCATTAATCTAATAAGTTTAAGATCCGAAACTAATTTCAGACTTAAACTTAGGCCCACTTTATTTTAGTCATACTAAAATAAAACAAACTCCAAACTGATGCACTCTCTGTGTGCAACCCAATAGATTTTCGTAATGTTAGTAGTGACTCTAAAATCATATTTTAAAGACACAAGCAATGAGTGACATCTAACAATGCATCATAACTACCCAAGTGACGAGAATGTATCCGACTTAACCTGTCTATGACTATTTTATTGTATAACTTAGTCCTTTTGTCCATATATCTAGATTGATTTAGGAGACATAGATCGTGTCATCCTCTGATCAATCTATGTGTTTCTTGATATCTAAGTAGATTTATTTAACCAAATAAGCTCAATATCTCATATTAACTTATTTGTGACTTATTTGAGCATGACCATGTATTTTAGTAGTTCTACTTAATCAAAGGGCTCACAGATATCACTCCTGTTATATGGAAGGGACAAATTCCATCTATATGATTCACATCCCTCTGCATAACTCATTGCATGAGTAGTGAATGACTTTATAATCGATGTTTGTCAATACTAAAGTACACAATGCCTTATGTAGGTAACTATAGTGACTTCAGGTCAAATGACTATTTATTAAGGTTTAAAATCTCGACCCGTGCCGATATTTCGGTCCCAGACCGGAACGATACGGTTTCGGTATCGTATCGTGCCGTGCCGGTATGGTTTAGGTATTTTTTTATTTATATATATTAATTATTAGATAAATATATTTATTTGTATTAGATAAATATAGTTTCGAATTAAAATTGAAAAATTATAATATGCTATAATGACTAATAAGTATATAAATTAACTAAAATACTACTTTATATATAATAATTATATGAATTAATTAATTAATTATTAATTTAAATAATATATATAATGATAAAAAAAATTAGAATATTAATTAATTACTAAAACAGTAAAATTAAAAAATAATAAAAATTATCAAAATATAAAATTGAATTGTTATAATTTTTTTAAATTTTTTAAATTTTTTTTAGAATTTTTATAAATTCAGAAAATTAATTAATAAAAATTATCAAACTTATTTTTTAAATTTTATTGTGATAATATTTATTTAGGGAAATGTTAGATTTAAATAAATAATTTTATTATTTTTCTTATTTAATTTGTATTTAAAGTGGGAAATGTTGAATTTTAATTATTTTTTTAAAATTTTTTTGTTTCCGTTGCCGATCGGCGGAGGCGGAGGCGGAAGCGGAGGCGCGCGAGCCTGTGACGGCATCGCGCGGGTCCAGCGCCGGCCCTTCAGGCGAAGCCGGAGGCGTCCCGCGACGCCTCCGGCGAAGCCGGAGTAATCCCGCGACGTCTCCGGCCTGCGTTTTGCCCTACCGGCGGAGGCGGAGGAGCAGCGAGCCCGCGAGGGCGTCCTACGATGCTCGTCGTCGCCGCTACCGCTCGCTGCTGCTGCTCGACGCTGCCGCTCGCCGCTGCCGGCACACAGATGCTCGCGTCGATACGCTTGGCTTCCTCGAGCCGGTTTCGGCGCATGAGCGGAACGAAACTGTTTCACCCGAAACCAAACGGAACCCTAAACCTTGCTATTTATACTAATAGTTACTATGAAAATGTTTATGACACTCATATAACAATTTATGAAACATTCTCATAGTGGGTCATTTCAATATATATTCTTTAATATATACCGTTAACTTGATATCATATATCCATGACTTGTAAGATGTCATCAGTTAGCTACATGCTAGTTTTAATGTATTAATATTACCCTTGTAGATTAATACTTGACTAGGAATAATTGACAGTAGTGTTCTATATATTTATAGCCTCTCACAATCAATTCAAATGATTGATATGCTATAGAACAGAATCTACTACTTTAGGGCATTATTATAGTTACTTAAATTTGTATAGATATAAAACAAATATAATAAACACAAATGTTGTCTTTTATTAAAATATGATACAATAGTCTCATATTAATCATCTCATGATTGACTCGTCTGACACTAACAGTTGAATAGAGGAGGTAAAGTGGGGAATATTTCAACTTCTAATTTTTTACTTAATGCCATAACAATGTGTTTGTTAATATCATCGTTCCCTTCACTTAGATGTTATGTAATCTCCTTGTTTTGCTATTTATGAAACTGCCCCTTAGCTTTGAACTAGAGTCTAATGCTCTACCATTGCGATTGTGAGGGTTTCCTCGATGATGATAATCCTCTTCAAACTTAGTGGGTAAAGTAGTAGGGGATGTGGCCCTTAGGCTCATCACTAACGAGGGACATTCTCTCTAGTGCCAATTTTTTGTTTGCACTGCAACCATAGTTTGATGAGCAAGATTTGTGAAAATTGTTAATAATATAAATATTATAAATCGATTCCTTTCTTAATAGCTTGATCTTTTGGGGATAAATGAGCAATCAACTTTAACCACAATTGGGTTCCTATGTTCTAATCATTGTGGCGTTGGTATTTAAGAAATATATGCTCAACTAATTCAGTTCACATGTCGGGCTTGGACTAGTCTTGTTTGCCTGTTTACATTTGTGGCGAACTGTTAAAAACAGATAACACAGTATAATTCCAACTCCTTGGAACAATTATGTGAGTCTTATTTTGACATTGAAATTCATTACTATCTCTAGCAATATCCGAATCTTTTGTGACACTTTTAATTGTGTTTAGTAAAGTTGTCCTTGGTCTCTGTCGTTCTTTAGCCCCACTTCATCAATCCTAATTGACCAGCTTGTTCAATTATGGAAATGATTGACATCTTTCAATATGCCCATAAATATTTTATTTCTTGGACGGGCACAAAACTACGCTCAAGTAGTTTCTCCTTCATGATCTCACACATAGTGTTAGCATTTTCATGTATGTTGCATTAATTTCTGTGTTGTTTTTTAATTCTCAACATTCTTGACTCATAGATACCACATTTTTATAAAATTTGCTTGTTTTGCCTAAAGATCATACAATAATCACATATCTTTAAAAATTCCTTTTCAATAGTCTCCAATCTTTATCCTCTTAATTATTTCTTCAGAACAACTCATTCGTGATCATTAAGAGATCCAAGTATCTAAGGGAGCGTTTGGTTAGCTCTGTTTTCTATTTTCATTTTCTAGAAAATCGCATTTTCTTATTTTCTAGAGAATGATTTTATTTCATTCTCTAATTTTTCAGAAAACGCTATATCTTTTTCTGGAAAACAAGTATGGAAAATGCAAATCAAACACATTAGCGTACTAAACGCAACCTAAACATCTTCTATGATATCCTGTCCATCCAATTTAATTATCTTCTCATTGTTTTCTTTTTCTTGAAATGTTATTTCATATATTCACTTTTAGTTTTACTTACATTAAAACTTTTGATTTCTCAAGTTTCTTTCCACAATTTAAGATTTAGCCTATCTTGATTATCATTCATTTAGAAGAATACTATCAATTAACAGAAATATTCTATCTTGAATATGGCTCTTAAATTTCTCCAATACTAATATAAAAGAGACATTTATTAAGGGTATAATGCTAACCCTTAATATAAATATACATTTATGTAAAACATCATGTATTACATTTATAATAACTCAAAGGTTGCCACTAAATTATTATAAGACACATCTTTTATCACGTCGATAGAATTAATAGATTTTACCTCATAAAAGTCACCAAAATAATTGTCTACGAACTTTATCATAATTCCTAGTCCTCTTTTTTTTTTTTTTTTCCTTTTCATTATGTCTCCACTAGTTTTCTTATTAGATAAATAACATTTAGATATTCTGATCATAAAGCCAAATTAAGTTTTAGATATTTTCGTTTCATTTGTTATTTATTTCTCAGCCATCCTTCCTTATGTGACATTTTTCATAACTCAATCCCTCTATAATTATAACTCATCAATTTAATCTCTCTATAACTATTAACTGGAGCAACATTGTCCTTGATCTTTATTCTGATAATTGATTATACAAAACTTTTCTTATATCATAAAACGTCTTCATAGTTCTTAAGATATTGAATAAATTAGTTAATGTAATATCATTAGGTTTCATTAATGATATCATTAGGTTCCCACGGGATGGATTGATGGCTAGCGCGTGCGGTGTTACCACCTTGAGGTCTGGTCAAAATTTGGCAAAGCCAGTGTGTCCGCCCTCTCCATGCGTTAGCCACAACATCCGGGCTAGTAATTCCCGTGATTTACCTTCTCCGTATTGACCCTGTGAAGAGTTGGTAGGGGTGCTGGGGGGGGGAGCGTATCGCCTTTTGCCACATTAATGATATCATTAGATTTTTTTTGTAGCTTATTTACCCTCATCCAATCTAATGTTTTAAAGAAAATTATGGTTCCCAAATTTATGATAATTTTCAATCTTAGATCATTTTTAAGTGGTTCAGTCAATAATTTATAAAAATCATCTTAACTACTTCACCATCAAAGGAAACATTTTAATAAGCGTATTTAATAAATGAAATATTACATTTCTCTTTAAGTATATAATTGGTCCTTTTCTTGATAGTTTATGTCACTTGGAATAAGTATGAGTATCTAACATGTGTGTATATTAGTATTTAGGCATGCTACTTTCTGAAATCTTCGCACATGATCAAGTGTTTGACTTGGAGTTTCAGTGTTGGAGTACCGATGTACTGAAATAGGTATTGATGGGTAGATGAAAAAGCCAAGGATAAAGATAATTGAGCTTCCGGATAAGTGCATTACTCTGTCAGCTTTAATTGTAGGGAAGGGTTCATCAATAGTGTTTAATGTAGACATCTAGTTTGGTGAATTAAGGTAAGATTCAATTTGGATCATTCTAAGGCTAGAGCTATTATTGGGTCGAACACTATGACCTTCGAAATTGATGCCCTCCTCTGTAGTTTGGTGGTTTTCATGATACTTTGAAATTGTTCAGCATTGCTTTATCACGAGTGAATAACATGTTGTTGCTCTAAGAAGTATTTGTATTTTGATCTTGATTAGCAGCATGTTGAAGAAAAGCCTCGATTATTTTGTATTGAGAATGGATCGCCTGTACTCTATAACAATTTGTCCCCCCTAAGATTCAAAACCAAACGAAAATGACCATAAGTCGATAACCTTGTCAACGTCATGATTAATTCAAGGAAGTTATTTGGAAAAACTTAATGAACTGACTAGTTCACTGTCAACAAGGCTCCTAAGATACTTCAAAATAGATGACTAACACATGTTGAGTCCTTAATAGATCCACCAAGTCCGTAACATCATTTTATTAAGATCAATTAAACTTGAGGTCTTGAGGATACATGAATGGGGATTAATCTGCTAATTAATACTGTTGTAAAAGCTATGCTTTTGCATTCATTTTCTTTTGATTGCTTCTCTATTTTCATATTTGTTGCAGATATTTCTTCTAGAAGGGAGGTTTATTTTTGGACCTGATGCAAGATCATTGTTTTTCACCATTTTCCTTATTGTGGCACCTGTCTCCGTGTTTTGTGCCTTTGTTGCAAGAAAACTGATGGATGATTTCTCTCATAACTTGGGAATATCAATACTGATAGTGGCTGTTGCTTTCACATTGTATGTGAGTGCCAATAACTCCTTTTATTTGATTTTCAAGTGGTTGCTTATTGTCATAGAATATGAAGATTATTATGTTTATGTAGAGTGCGTAGAACAAGACTATGCCTATGCATAGGGTGGAATATAGCAAATGTCAAATGATGCTACAATTTGTTTTGAAATTCTCATTTGTTCTATCAAACATCCTACCATTCTCTCAGGTGGAAGTCAAGGAGCTTGATCATGTATTCATGCAGTCAGGGTGCACATAAATCTTAATTAGTAAAGATATATCTTTAGTCAAACATGCTTACTTGAATTTGTTTATTTGTTTCATTTTGGTATTATTCGATTAGGCATGTTAAAAGTATATCTTAGTGGGTTCTTTAACTTCAAATATTTTGCGTAGAGAATTATATTAATTGTTTTTTTAGCAGATATGTTGTATTGCTTAGAGTTTTTCAAAATGGAAATTGTTCTCGAAAAGGTTTTGAAAACATAGAGAAGGAAGAAGAAAGAGAACCCTTGGGATTCTCTCAGGGAACTATAGTTCCAGATCTAGAATATGGAGGGAGAATGAGATAGAAAAATATAGATGCATACATAAAATTATGCAATGGCAAAAAGTGGATTTAGTGGCAATACCATGTGCTTTATACATGGTAGGTCATGTGCAAAGCACATGATAGACCGGATGATGTGCAAAGCACATGAGTGATGTGCACGCCAATGCATCAAGCAAACGAGCATGAAACATCGGGTACAATGTGGTGTCCATGTGGTGCACAAGTGCACACCTGTAAATGAGGTTTATGCGGTTCATATGAGGCACAACGTGCTAAGGAAGAAGCAGCAGGAGAAAGGGAGCTGTTGGAACTCTGGGCATTCTCATGGGAACTTTAGTTCAACATCTAGGATTCGGGGAGATTGACCATTTAAATTTACTTGCATAAAGCTGTCTCAGTAAAAGGTGAACTTGATAGGATATTCTTAGATTTAAAGATCATCTATGTGTAGGCACTCCAGAGAAATTGCAAGGAAGAACAGAAACTGTTTATTTGATGCAGATAATAATTTTTTTTTATCAATGTCGGGGGAAAATTTTCTACCAGAATTTGTATCAATTCTATAATTTCTTCAGTATGCTGGGTTGAACTTCTGAAAATATTGCATCCAACTCTTTGTTTCTCCTTATTGTTTATTACATATTACATTTATTTTCCGTACAGTATAATACTATATGAAACATGAACAAGTTGCATTAGGATCACCACCTTTTCAGCCATGAATGAAAGCCAGTATTCTTGTGATTAAGTTTTGGTACGACAGTTCTAGCAATCAGGAATACATAAATTCTATGGTTAATAGACAAACATGATGCTATTTTGCCTGAATTTAGCTTATAAAATCCAGGTATGATATTGGGTACTGGTAACACTAGACAAACAAGAAAAAGAAAATAGAAAAGTTGGCCATTCCTTGACTAAGTAATCAATAGTCAAATGTTCATTATAACAATGCTACCGACTTTTAGACCAGAAGTGAATTATTAAAAGAAGAAAGTCAATAGCGAAAAGAAACATCAATATTAGAAAATAAAGAAAATATGTTAATAAGAAGTGCTATAATAAATCCAACAGTAGAGAAGGCATGAAAAGAGGGTATTGAAGTGGCAGTATGACATGCAGCAGCAAGGGGTGTGATACAATGCAGAACATTCCTTCCCTTCCTCTTTTTCTTTCTTCTATGCCACTTTTTTTTTTCCCTCCTACTCTTAATTTCTCTGACCCTTTGTGTGTGTTTTTTTCTTTCTCCACTTGTTTGTAGCTCTTTACCTGATCCAGTTGTCCTAATTGAAATTTGGTATTGTGTAATCCAACTGAATTTTAAACCTGAAGATAATAAAACGTAGCATATACATAAGCTTTGATCAAATGCTTTCTTTCTTCATAAACTTTAATTTTTGGTTTAAATTTTCATCTTTAGTTAGCCAAACCTTTAGTATCACTGTCTTTACATTTTTTATTCATGCTTGATTTACATGTACTTTATTCAAGTTAAAATGCTGTCTTCAGTGTTCAATGCTTCTTAATTGAAAGGATTACTCTTGTTTCCAGGATTTGTGTCTTCTGCTAATTACCTCTGGTAGAGATCCAGGTATAGTCCCTCGAAATACACATCCACCGGAACCTGAAAGTTATGGTGGGAACAACGAAATGGGAGGCGTACAAACCCCACAACTACATATTCCTCGAACTATGGATGTCATTGTGAATGGGATGACTGTGAAAAGTAAATACTGTGACACCTGCATGCTTTATCGGCCTCCACGTTGTTCACATTGCTCGATCTGCAACAACTGTGTGGAGCGGTTTGATCATCACTGCCCATGGGTGGGGCAATGCATAGGGAATGTATGTTACATTTCTTTATAGTTTTTTGACTCTATATATACTATCCAATCGATATGCAACTAGAAACAAATTGATAATTAGGCAAGAGGTTCTTCTCGTACAGTTGAGTTCCTAGCATGTGCTTGCCAACTTACTGGAAGCAAGGATCGACTCGTTGCATTATCTTTCGTAATTTCTTTATATTTTACTATTGTTTGGTTTACCAACCAATTAAGTTGTCTGTGGTGCAGCGTAACTATCGGTTCTTCTATATGTTTGTCTTCACGACGACCTTACTCTGCCTCTATGTCTTTGGTTTTTGCTGGGTCTATATAATAAAAATCAGAGATGCTGATCAGATATCGATTTGGAGAGCAATGATCAAAACTCCAGCGTCGATAATTTTGATAATCTATACTTTTATATCAGTATGGTTTGTTGGAGGCTTATCCGGCTTCCATTTCTATCTAATGAGCACCAATCAGGTAATCTACATTATTCTCAGTAGAAAATTTAATCCACATTAGAAATCCTCTCTTATGCTCATCAGTGAGTGACTCTATTCTTGGCAGACTACTTATGAGAACTTCAGATACCGTTATGATTTGCGGGCTAATCCATATAACAGAGGAGTGGTGGGGAATATTTCGGAGGTCTTTTTCACAAGCATGCCACCCTCAAAGAACAAATTCAGAGCAAAGGCAGCACGAGAACAAGGACGCTCGGCACAATCAGCAGCTCGAGGTTTTCTAAGCCCAAACATGGGCAGAGGAATGGGCGACATCGAAATGGGTAGGAAACCTATATCATGGGAGGAAGCTAGATCATTTGCACATCTAGATGACTTGGAAGGAACTACGAATAATCCAAAGATGTTGGATGAGAAGGATGATTCACTTGGCCGGGACATGTCTCCAAATTTGAGCAGGGAGAGTTTTCCACCTGAGTCTGCAGAAGGGCGAACCATTTACCATCCGAGGCATTCAAGCAGGGGACGGCGGAGCGGAAGCTGGGAGATGACACCTGATGTTCTGGCATTGGCAGCTGGATTGGGCGAGTCAAATGCAAGAGATCGCGGCAGCGGCAGCGGTGGCAATTTCACAGAAAATAACTAGATTTGCAGTTGAAAGAATGGATGTTTGTGGATTTAACCATGGCGCTCTCGAGTTGAGATGATGAATGAATCATCGGACTACGAAACATCATGCTTTGCCAGTAGGCTTCTGTAATCACAGTGTGTTTATTCTTTTCTCGCTGCAACACTTATCTGTTTTGTTTTGTGATCGAAAAACATTGTTTGGGATGACTCGACGTAAGATTTGTCAGTGTGTGTATGTATTCTGCTCTGATTTCAGTGAAAACATTGTTCTTCGTTCTTGCGAATAAGGAAGAATCACTTGCTCATCAAATTCTAGATCTGAATGCATTATTACTTCTTTAATTGTAACCCCTAGTCCAACTGTTGGTAAATTTTATGCGTTTAGTCTAAGAGCAATAATAGGGAGAGTGAAAATGAAAGAGTGAAATTCATAGTGAATGATGTGGCATGACGTGGTATGACGTGACACTTTACATGCACACGTCCGATTATCGTTTGGACACCATCGGCGGCCTTCGGTCGCCGCCCCGAATCAAACTATACCTGGGGGGGGGGCACGGTGAACCCGTCGGAGATCGTGCATGCAAGATGCCACGTCATTCACTATGGTTTTCACTCTCCCATTTTTACTCTCCCAATCATTATTCTTAGTCTAATCCGTGTAGTAAAGGTGATTATATTCCATTAAAGCGTTCCGCGTAACTCGTCCATAAATGAAGATAAATATCATGGTGATGTTGCCCAAGGTCCACGGAGGCTAACTCACCGGTGACTCGGCAAATGAAAGGAAGGTTGGCTTCGTGGTGTGCACAGGATGAGATTCTCCTTCCAGATAGTATTTGAAGGAAGAAACACGAATAAGGAACATGGTTGGAGAATTTCCGACGTAGCCACTCCGACGCTCAAGTTAGAGAAGTTCTAAAAACAAGAGGTGTGTTAGGAATTGACTAGGTTGTTGTACATCCCTCCTTTGCATATGAGAGCTCCATTTTTTTATAGGATTTTTGGGAAGGGTGGTTTCATATTTTTCGACGCAGTTACCCCCATCATGACAATCTCTTTTATAGTGTGTAATGGGGAGTAAAGGACGTTATGAAGCCATGTGTTCATGTCTGTTTTACAAACGTCATTGATGACCGTTATCCTTTTTGAGGAGTTAGGATCCCGACTAGAGAGTCGGGCTTCCCGATCCTGAATCAAGTTTAGAGTTTTTGTCACGCCTCTAGAGGCCCGTGCTCACTCGTTAATCAGACAACATCTTCCCTGTACGATAGACAATATGAAACTTAATATATACACATCTTTACTCATATAAACATATAGCACAGTCACACTCGACTGACATCTACATAAACACAACCACACAGTTAAATAATTTGCATAATGAATGATAAACATAATAAATAAACCTCTGTAGGCTAAAATGCAATAAATCAAAATTCAGTGGAAGTAAATAAATGCACGTCCATAGAGAAAGCAAATACCAACCAAAACGAAAAATATAACTAGGACGACATCAATAAGATAAGAATGCTACGAGAGTACGAAAACAAATAAAACTAATACTCAAATGGAGACCGGCAGCTGGATCCTCTTTTGGTGGCACGAGACAACTATCAACTACATGAAACAAAAAGAAAAACGAAGGATGGTAAGTCCGGGCGAACACTACGGATATAAGAATAGATAAATGCATGGTATATAAAAAGATAAAACAAACATACAGAATTAAGGGTATATAATCTCTGGAATCAAGAATATAAGTCAAAAGCATATGTACGAATAAACATACCTGAAAACCAATATAATAGATAGGGGCATGATCAGAAATCCCCCTAATACCTCAGTAAACTGCTAGTATTGTCGAGTAGATCCAGATCATATAATAAATGCAAATCATAACTGAATATGCATATCAATCAAATGCAGCAATCATAGCTCAAACAAGTACAACAAACACAAGCAAATGCATAATGTATAATATGCACATGATACGATAACCTACACTGTACAGACATCAACCACCGCTATATTAGGTAGGTTGAGTGGACAAGATACAAGCGCCAAAACCTGTGGCTATGCAGATACACCACAATACCTATGACCCTGAATGAAAAACCGTAATACCTGTGGCTTCAAAACCTCAAAATACCTGTGCGGACTCCAAACACCTTGGGAGTATCAACTGTCTGCACACAACTCCAACTGACCATGACACAATAGGAAAAATATAACCGACGACCCGTCTCAACCATAAGGGAGCCAGTGGTCGTCGGTATGCAAACGATGCTATGGTGCATGTCACTAATATACACAACCACAATCAAACTCAAACCATGCAATTAATACGAAAACACAAAACCCTCAACCAAAATCAGAGTAAATAAACATGCACTAATTTACTAGGTAAGGTCTATCTAATGCCAATCAAATCCTATATAGGTCATATAATGGTTCTACAGTATACGCATACAAGCGGTATTCTTTTAGATCAGAAACCAAGAGATTGAGACTGTATAAATGAACATTTTAGATTACTATTCAAAGATCAAGCAAGAATAAGTATTAAGTAGGAAAAACAAAGAGAATGGATTTAAGGTAAAACAACCCACTCAGATAATAAAACAACTATACATTTAAGGTAAACGAATTTACAGGAATCAAATAAGAAGTACCCGCCTTAAAATATAGAGTATCATATCCGTCTTCAAGTCCGAAGATTACATCGAGCTCCAATCCTACAAGTACAAGAATACAAAACCATGAACCAAGTACCTACCATTAATGTATCATCCTATTAATTAATTAATCAACTGATTAATTAATTAGTTAATTACCTTTTTAATTAATCTTAATTCTTATCCCTTAATTAATTAATCAATGATCCAATTAATCCAAGAGTCTACTAATTAATCCAAACCATCATTAATTAGCAATTCAACTAATGAATTTAACTAATCGTGGAATCCCTAATCCTAGTACCTCATATCACCTATTGATTAAACATCCACTATTAATCAACCTACAAATGATCATACTTTAACTAATTCACCGATCCAATTAGCTAATTCATATACGCATTTAATCCTTCTATTAAAATCCATTATTCATTCCATTATTTGCCCTTAATCAATTATTAGATTGATTATCAATTAGCTCAAACTTAAGGTAATTATCTAATGACCTTAAGTAGACCAAATAGCAAATAAATCAACTCATGAATTTTAATCCATTTAAGTTCCACCCAAATCATCCTAGCATTAATCAATCCGAATCAGTTAGCTAATCACATCCTATAATCCATTATCAACTATGGCTTAGTCAATCATTTAATCCCTGATCCGATTAACGTGAATCTTATTATAAGTCCAAATTAATTTATCCTATATGAAACAACCCCAAAATCAGATAACCACATTAGACCACTATTTATAATCAACGAGTTTAGATCAACGAGTTTAGATTGGCAATAATTCAGGTAAAAGAAGCCTCATAGCCTTTGATCTCCACCTAGCGAATTTACTCTAGTTATCAATTACCACAAATAATCACTATTAATTCATTAATTAACTTGATTACTTAACCAACTGATTAATGAAATCGATTACCTACAACAGCTTCTCCGGCGGGTTGCACACAATGGCCGTTGTTTGGGCAACGACGACAAGGAGATGGAGGAGACAACGCCGACAGGAGGAATCGTCACGATCTGAAGCGAGGAGAGCACAGATCTACAGTGACGAGGAAAAATGACGTCGGCCAAGGAGTGATGGCATTGTCAGAGCTCAACTATATAGTGGGCACAACGCCAGCGTCAGGTGCACAGGTGCTTCGTTGACGTAAGAAGGAACCTTGCCACCATCCGCTACCAGCACCGGAAGCAAGGTACTGCCCGTGGCAACATAAGAGGGGAAGACGGCGATCGGGCGGGGCAAGGGAGAAGAAGAATAGGGGGGAGGGGGCGCGCGGTGGTTAGGGCACTAGGATAAAAAGGATTTTATATAAGGAGTTTTCATATATATATATATATATATATATATATATATATATATATATATATATATATATATCGAAAATTTGAACATTTTCTCAAATAACTCAGAAATAGTCTATCTTGTGCCCATTCATCCCTGCAAATTTTTCTAAAAATTTCAGAAAAACCTTCCAAAATTTCCTATAAGGTCATTTCCAATTTTAACTCGCGTGTGTATATATATATATATATATATATATATATATATATATATATATATATATATATATATATATATATATATATATATATATATATATATATAGCCTTTGGGTTTAATCGGGAATCCGATCTTCTAAGTTAAGCGACCCTAAGTCGGGAGCCTGATGTAGGGATTCAGGCGTCCAACTCGTGGCTGACCCATTCTTCTCGCGGCGTCACAAGTCTCCCCCTCTTAGTCTAGTCGAAGGAGGCTCGAAGAGCTCGAGATTGACTGGACTCTTTAATAATGTGGTGGGTTCAGACGGTCTGACTCGGGGCTGGCCCGTTCTCCTAGTGGCATCACTAGTCTCCCCCTCTTAGTATAGTCAAAGGAGGCTTGAAGAGCTCAATGGGCTCGACTCTTCAGTAATGTGGTGGATTTGGGTGGTCCGACTCGGGCCTAACCTGTTCTCCTCGCGACATCACTAGTCTACCCCTCTTAGTCTAGTCGAAGGAGGCTTGAAGAGCTCGACTCATTGGACTCTTCAATAATGTGGTGAGGCCTGGAATGGGCGGGACGCTTGGCAGACACCAGTTTTTGGTAGGAGATCCGTAACAGATTCATGCCTTAATTATCTCTCACGCCTGTTTTAATGACGGTATAATTTGCCCAAGGTCTCTTTTACCGTGTTCAAGATATGCTTTGTCACTTTCGTAGTTATGTTTCTTTAATGATGACGTGACTTGTTGTTAGGCGAAGCAGCACTCAGAGGCGCCATAATGGCTCGGGGTTAGTAGGGTTCTTTGTCCTTCTATCGAATGGTCTATGTTCACTTTCCTTCAGGAAAAAGACCTAGATCGGACTGTTGATGCAGTCTGGCCCGGTTGTTGTTTTGGTGTTTGACAATGATTTAAGTTTGGTTGAGTGAATTTGGGTTAAGTCCTGGTCGGGGACTGGGTTTGAAATCCCGGTGAGTGAAGCCGGGTCCTGGTGAGTGAAGCCAGGTGGTGAAAAGTCCTAACTTGGAGGGTTAGGTGCAAATTCCCATCTTGGAGAATTAGGTGAAAAAGTCCTGGCTTGGAGGGTCAGGTCCTAGCTTGGAGGGCTAGGTGTTGGAAAAGTCCTAATTCGGAAGAGTTGGGTGAAAAGTCCTAGCTTGGAGGGCTAGGTGAAAAGTCCTAACTTGGAGGGTTAGGTGCAAATTCCCATCCTGGAGAATTAGGTGAAAAAGTCCTGGCTTGGAGGGTCAGGTGCCTAGCTTGGAGGGCTAGGTTGGATGAAGGTCTAACTCGGAGGGGTTGGGTGAAAAGTCCTAGCTTGGAGGGCTAGGTGAAAAGTCCTAGCTTGGAGGGCTAGGTGAAAAGTCCTAACTTGGAGGGTTAGGTACAAATTCCCAACTTGGAGAGTTAGATGGAAAATCCTTAGCTTGGAGGGCTAAGGTGGATGGAAACTTAGCTTGGAGGGCTGAGTTTGAGTCCCTGGATCGGTCTGGTGATCGATCAGGGAGTTGGCACGCTGCTCCTTAGTGGATCGGTCTGGTGACCGATCCAGCTATGTCTGATCGGACTGGTGACCGATCAGGGAGCAGGCTGCTTCCTTGCTGTCTTGCTCCTGATCAGTCTGGTGACCGATCAGGGAGCAAACGGTGAGTGAGTTCCCTTGCTAATCAAAGTCTTGAATCGGTCCGGTGACCGATCAGGGATCTTGGATTTGATTAAAAAATAACTGTTCATCTGCCCTGATCGATCTGGGTGACCGATCAGGATCCATTCTGATCGGTCTGGTGACCGATCAGGCTTCACCCTGATCGGTCTGGTGACCGATCAGGCGTGTATAGCTGCGAGAGCTGGGAATCCCAGCGAAGCAGTGGATCGATCTGGTGACCGATCCACACACCCTGGATCAGTCCGGTGACCGATCACTTTAATTCAAATTTCACTGTCAGACGTGGTCAGAGCGTCTGATCGTATCTGATTTGCTGATGTATGTTTCTGATATTTGATATGCTGCTTGATTTGCTGCTCTAATGCTCTGATTGAGTTTCAGGTGATAGCAGGTGATTCAAACACTCAAGGAGAGTCAATGGGAGGCTTTCCGTTGAGCAGGTTTGGCTGTTTCTCATTCTCAGGTTTCAACGGGCAACTGACGCAGCTGGCGACTGACGGAGGCTCAGCTGGAGAGGAGGTCTTCAGTGGACTGAGTGCTCAGGGAGGTCAGTGGGTTCAGGCTAGCTCAGTGGATGCTGATGAAGCTTGTGATGGTGAGCAGAGCTTAAGTGACGAAGCTGGAAGCAGAGGAGCGAGGCGAACAAGACAGAAACTTGGGAAGTTTGGCTGGGCTGTGTTCGTGCTCTCTGTTGCTTTGTGCTTGAGCGATCTTGTTGCATTCCTGTGAGAGCTTTGTGAGTGTTCCTTCTTGTGTGATCTCCTGTACTCAAGTTCCATCATCCGTGAGATCTGTGGAGAGGTTTCTCCACCGAGAAGGAGGCTCTATCTTATCCGGGTCACCGGGGCTTGATCTGCCGACGATTAAGGGATCGCCCACCTTACGGGCACGCCAAGGAGTAGGGACAAGTTATCCCCGAACCTTGTAAACGATCCTTGTTAGCGATCCTTGGTTTGTATTCTCTGTTTCTGCAGTTTTATTAAGTTTGCTTCTCTGCATTTGTTTTGTTTCCGCTGCTACTAACTTAAGTGCAGAGAAGATTCGAAAAGAGCCAAGTAATTGTGTCCGGCTATATTCACCCCCCCCCTCTATAGCCATCTCGTCTCCAACACGGACGACGTGGCTGGGTTGAGTCAGGATATATGATCAAACTGATGTGATGCAACTTTATCTTCTATTTCTTTTCGGGATTTTGTCATATGCTCTTCTCTTCTTTTATTCTAATTATGTTTTAATTTTCATTTATTTTCTTTCTTTTTTTAATTCTTTTAATTACTTTCAACAGTCTAATCAAGCTTCTAAAATCCTCAACACCGTGACTCTTTCCTTCTTTCTAAGATTTTTTGATGTCGCTTGGGTAACCCAACTAAGTTGTGGGTCTTTTCAAACTTACGATGCTCAATCTGCCTCCCTTTCTGCCTAAACCTGACTAGGTCGTGGGCCATTCCGGACCTACTCTACTCAATCAGCCTCCCTTTCTGTTCGAGCTAGCATAGTCAACTTTGGACCAAGCAGACATGCCAGAGCTGTATTGAATCTAGGCTGAGTTGACTCTGTTAAATACGACAACTCAAAACCTGGTCCAGAGATTTTTTTTTTCCAGTATTATCGATTAGGTTTTAGAGTTTTCTAGACTCTTGGATGAAGTAGAAAGGCTAACGTGCTTAATAACCCAAGTTGGAGGGGTTAAATTGTTAAACTTCAGAAATTAGGGGTTTAGTTTGGAATTTCCAAAATAGAGGGGTTAAAATGCAATTTGTGCATCCAAATAAGTTACCTGTTCTCTCCGCCTCTGCTCGTCGCTCACAGTTTTTTCCCTTGGATTTCTCTCCTCCTCCCTCTGCTTCTGTTTCTCTCCAACGCACACATAGCCGGCGATCAGCGCTCCTTTGCCTCTCTTGATCAACCAGACTCGAGCTATCTTGATCCATTTGCGAGCCGGTTGCTCTACCCTGGGGCAAAGCAGATCTGAGAGTTCCACCCCATCGTCGGCCAAGCCAGTCACCGGTAGCGATGGATGTGTTTCGTGAGATTTCGTTGTTGGAATCCATGATTCTAGGTATTTGTTCTTACCTCGATCGTGTTGATGTAGGGTGGTTGGATCTCAGTGAGTGATTTGACCTAGATCGAGTGGTTATCCTTCATGGCGGGTTGCCCTAGCACCGTCGGGAGTTGGAATCTGGAGGCAAGAAGGGGCCATTGAGAAGAAAGAAGCTCGGACAGTGGATCTTTCTCTACGAGTCCTGATCTGGCGGCAAATCGTAGAGGGCTTGGCGTGCAGGCTATCTCGGTAAGTCTAGTTTGTTTTGAGCTTTGCTTCGATAGATTGGTGAATGGATCTCTCATAAATTATGGTTTCTTGGTTGCCTTGAATCTGTTCGAATTCTCATTGGATCTATGGTTTCATATTAGTTGTTAGTTCTTGATCGGATGAGTTTTAGCTAAGTGTTTGGATTTGTAGATGACACCGTGAGTTCTGTTTTGGGGTTTTTAATTGTATGCTATTGGTTGCTGTGTGGTCACTGTTGGATTTGGGTTTTGAGGAATTATGCTCTGTTTAGGGTTTTCTTGTTGCTTAGTTTGGGTATCCTGTTTGGATCTTGATTCACCTTGCTATTGTTGTGGAGTTTTGGATGAGTTTGTTGATCGAATTGTTACCTTGTTTTGATGCTGAGATCATTGCCAGTTGTGTACATTTTGGCATTGCTTAGCTTGGAGTTAGTCTATTTTGGTTGATATAGTTTTGTTTGGGTTGGAATTCTTCCATACCGTGAGTTCCATTTGGAGTTGAAGTGAGCTGTGTAGCTTACTATGGTTGGAGCATTCTAAATGTTACCGTGAGCTTCCTCATGAACTGCCCTGTTGTGGAGAGGGTTTGACATTGTGATGAAGTCGTGGGCTTCAGTTGGGGATTTGCTAGTGGAGTGTTGTAGGGTTGATTTCATACTTAGTCAAATCCTAGATGGGTTGGCAGCAATCCTGTTTGGATGTTTGGATGGGATTTGGGCCTATTGTGTGTGAGATGCTTGTTAGTTTCTTTTGGTATTGCTGTGTACCTATGATCGATGTTGAGTTTGGGTTTTTCTATTGTACTCCTTGGACGTGAGTATGGAGAAGAGGGTCTGGGCTGGTTTAGGTTTAGGTTGAAGTTAGGGCTTGATTTCAATTATGTTTAACGTAAAGATTAGCTTATATTTTTAATGGTTCAATTAGCTAAGTGTTCCATGTATAGGACGCTGATCGGTCGCGGAGATATATACATATACTAGACGGGAGGGTTCCCTACGCGCACAGACTTCTTTGTATCGAGGCGGGTACTTCTGACTTATCTATTTAGATATTGTCACAGATTTTATGCATAGTTAATTATAGATAGCAGTAGAGTTTTACTTATTTCCTGCTTTCATATATTTACACTTGATTTAGCTACTTGATTAGATGATAGTTTTATATCTGTACTTCTTCAAGGTTGGACCTCCGGGTGTGGGTAGTAGTTTTGTCGTATCTCCGCTCGATCACTCATTGGTAGTGTTGTTGGAGCATGGTAGCAGGCACTAGTGATACGCGGTGATCATGATCTGTACACATTGTTACTGGCGAGTAGTGACTATTGGAGGGTGCGTATAGTTGCCCTGTCGAGACTCTACACGGCCACTCATGAGCAGTGATTCCGGTGCATCGTAGCAGTCAGGGACCCCTCTTGGTGTGTGCAGTTGTTCTGTCGTGTCTCCGCTCGGTCACTCATGGGTAGTGATGCCAGAGCATGGTAGCAGGCAGTAGTGGTATAGAGAGCAGTTGGCTTCCCCTTTCTGGCATTGGGTACATGTCATGATAGGTTGTGTGACCCGCGAGTAGTTGGCTCCCCCTTTGTTGGCGTAGGGGTACATGTCATGATGGGTTGTGTGACCCGTGAGCAATTGACTCCCCTCGTACATAGTTTTGGGGTTATGGTTGTTGGAGCGGTTGACTCCCTGATATCCTGTCCACTCAGCCACCCAGTGTAGGGGTAGCTGGAGTGCGTACAAACATCATGTGCACATGATGCATCATTGCATGATTGTTGTTGTTTGCATTGTTGCGTTTGCTCATACTTGTTATATTTGGTTACAGTATATATATTTGACCTGCACCTTCAGAATGTATGTGTACATAGGATCTGGTGATCTTACTTTACTCGTGTGATATTTGGACCTTTATATCTTCAGGTTTGTCTGGCTTTGATATGTATCATTTATTCAGTGTTATAGTTTTAGCATTTCCTACTTTTACTATTGTTACTGTTGCTAGTTTGACTCTTACTGCTAGTATAGCTTACTATGCATACCAGATATATGTATTCGCTGAGTTCTTGAACTCATACCGTCAGACTTGTTTTTCATCTCAGGTTGATCGTCTGGAGTGGCCGGCAGCCTGTCCCAGTCCTTCTATTTTGGAGCGACTCGTGTTTTGATTTGAGTTGTATTTGTGGTTATACAGTATTATCATTTGCTTTCGTTGTTTTAATTTCTGTTGTGATGTTTTGCACATCGGTATAGTTGTATTTTTGTGTGCCATGGAGGCCTTTGTTTCGTTTCGTTTTGTCGTAAATCGTATCGATACGCAGTTTTTGTCGTCGTCTTCGTTTTCTTTTCATTCAGTAGCTTGTTCCAGACCTATAGGTTGCCGTACAGGCGGGCTGAGAGAATCGTAAAGGTTAGGTTTCCAGATTGTCCGCCGAGTTGAGGGAGAAGCAGTTCGGTCAGTATCGGACGGGCAGCTCCTCGGGGCGTGACAGACTCTTCTGCGATGCTTACTTCTAACCTCCTTTAATGCGGGGTCAATATTCACTAGTGGCCCCATTTGAGAAAAGGATATCAGACTGACAACCAGACAAAATTGATGGTGCAGACCAACTACTGTTGCTGCAGAGGAGAAGGCTTACTCGTGTGGTCGGTCAATGAGCAGCGCTTCAAGCATGTGATCATCCACGTAATTCATCTTGAGCTGCTGTTACCGCAAAATCAATATAATATCGAATAAATTTATATCAGACAAAATTCGAAAAATCCACAAACACCCAAGTTTTCTCGCCAACTTGACTCTGATACCAAATAAATTGTCACACCCCGAGGGGTTGCATGTCCGACGAAAATCGGATAGCACCTCCTCTGTACAGCGAACAATCTGAATCCATTGTACATATAAAAACTGGCCTCTATGGTCTCCACACACAACTCATCCAACAAGATAGTAAATAAAAAGAAATAATTATCCATCGCAATAATAAACTCCATAATGCCCTCCGGGTAAACCGATAACGCAAATACATAAAATATAATATATGCGACAAGTCTAACAACATATATAAAATGAGAAATATATCCCAGCCCTAACCAAAGGAAAATGCGGACAAAATAAAAATACTACGAGATCAGCGGGACCGACTATTGGGCTCTCCTGGCAGCGTCATCTTGAAAAGGAAAAACAAACAAATGATTATGAGTCCAGGGGAACTCCACGGATATATAAACAGATAGATATGCATGACGGTAAAAAGGTTATACAATAGCAGCATAGAAGCAAGCAGATACAGTCTCAAAAGGAAAAATTCGAATATATGATCGGTATACTACATGTAAAATATACCCATACCAAACTCACCTGCGGGGTATGATGGTCACCAATCCCCGAACCTGAATGATCACCAAACCATAAGTAAATAAAATCCCTCCTGTATGTGCATGTCATCCAAATACAGCAAATATAGCTTAAACAAGTGCAACAAACACAAACAAATGCAATCCATGCAATCATGCACACGATGCAATGACATGGTCACCCCAGATGCTAGTCAGCCCCCCGTCACGGATCATGGGTGAGGTCGAGTGGGTAGGGCAATGAGAACTGTACACACTCTGCCATCACTGCTCCTGAGTGACCGAGTGGACAGGATGTTGACAGAGGACACCCTCCTACCCCAAGTCATATGGGGGAACATTGCTCTCATCTCCTCGTATCACGGGAAAGAGGAGGAATCCCTGTCTGCTACCACGCTGTGGATACCACTATCTATGAGCTGCCAAGCGGAGCCTTGACAGGGCAACTGTACACACCCTCCTGATAGTACTATTAACTCATGAGTGGCAGTGTGTACAGATTCCGATATGACTGACGACCCGTCTCAATCACAAGGAAGCTCAGAGATCGCCAGTTATGCAATAATGCAAAGATGATGCATGACGCTAACACCCATAAAAAAACTTCAAATGACATGCACTGGTCTGAAGCATAAATCATGATATACAAATAACCTACTAAGCATGCAAAAATACTAGGTATCGATAAACATGTGTACTCTCCAGAATCAGAATATCAAGTGTAGAGACTGCATGGAAAATAAATTTGAGCATGTCAAAAGGTCAAGAAGTAAGTACCAAACAGAATAATCAAAGAAACAGATAAAGATAAATCCTACTACTATACATACAATCAATCATGCATAAAAATCTAAAATATCTATAAAGATAAGTCAGAAGGTACCCGCTTCGCAAACAACGTGTATAATATCAGGAAGAACCTCCTGTCCAACTAACCTGTATCCAATCAGAGTCCTGTAATAAAATACATAAGTTTAGCTATTATAATACATTATATTTAGCATATCATGTCGAGATCACAAATATATGATATTTAGCTATTAAAATACTAGGAGAATCACCTCAATCCTTGGGAGAATCACCTCAATCCCACGGGAGAATCACCTAATCCCGAACCCGAAGAAAAAGGGAGAGCGGACAAGATGCTAGGAGAATCACCTTAATCCTACAAGAGAATTATCTCAATCCCAAGCCTCAAAAATAAAAAAGCAAGCACAACCGCTCTGTAACAAAGACCCCAAGAAGAGTATATCTCTACTCCAGGAACAAAGGGGGAGAGTGACCTCTATCCCATGATACTGCAATATGTGCACGATACCAATGTACATCGACCCAATCAAGTCGATCATTTATGCAATTAATAAGTGACATAAATATCTAATCAACACCGAAGTAATTAAACATGCACGAAACTACTGAGTAGGGTTTATCTAATGTCAACCAACCATAGATTAATCACATAATATTTCTAAATTACACGCATACTAGCGGTACTCTTCGGAATAAAAAAATAAAAGTCGAGACTGTATAATTGAAAATTTAAAATTTTATCTCACAGATCAAATAAAGAGTAAGTACCAAGCAGGAGAATAAACGACATAGGCTAAAGGTAAAACAACCTACTTTAATAAGGGAACAACCATGCATTTAAAGGTAAATGAGTTACAGAATTAAAAAAGAAATACCCGTCTTATAAATGTAGTGTGCATGTCGAAGAGCACCATTCACGATCAAATACACGTAACTGATCAAAGTCCTCATAGCTTCTTGAATAATTTTTCAACAGCTTTAGGAGAGTATCAGCTCCAAGGCAATCGTTAGTTTGCAAAACATTAGATGTCTTTGCAACCTTTGCGATCTTTGATGATTTCCATCCCAAGTTTGACCTTTGTTCTTGTGTGCTACATTTAAAAGCTACAGCAGGCAGCTCTTCTCTAAGATTTAGATATCTGAGCCACTTCTCCACTGCCTCCCGGGGAACAAGATCTATCTTGTTCAAAAGCAACACAATTCGCTTATTAGGTTCGGACTTTAACACCATATTCTCCAAGTCAATGGATCGAGTACCAAGTGGATCCTCATAAGGACTCTGAAGGTGGGCTTCTGGCTAGCATGGCTCTTTGCTACAGCTGAAAGTTCAGCTATGAAAGGCTTGTTAGAAAATTCAAATTCATCGCCTTGTGAGTTGTGAAGTAGCCATAGATGCCAATTGAGAAACTTCAGAATCATCAATCAATCCTAGTTTCCTATTCTTAGCCTTAAAACCAATGAAGACGTGAACAGAGCAAATGTCCTATTTCTATTTTGCAATGTATACTAAATGGTAAAGCTGTGCTATTCATCTTCAATGAAGACTTGAAAAGAGAACATGACCTGGTCTCATTGACAGCCTCTTTCGCCGACCGCAGAGGAACTTTATTTTTATGGGAATATATATATATTATCCAGATAAATCTGGGATGAACGGTTCAGCTTAGGAAAGTTTTTCATCAGTCATGAGAATAAATCAGGAAGTGTTCGCGATGGACGGTCTAGAAGCTCAGCGTCCCAAGTTTTTCATTAGGGATCGAAATGCGGATCCATATACATTTAGAAGAAACAATGCAGGTCCCTATACATTTAGAAGAAACAAAGCATCGACCACAAATCACTGATTAATAAGGGATCGAAACGCAAAAAGTAATCTTTTACGAGGACAAATAATGAGCAATTCCATATCATAAGAAGGCATCGAACGAGGAACGAAATATCAGATCGAGACCCAAATAATATTCTTTACGAGGATGCATAGTGAACGAATCTGATCGGCAATTCCAAATCATTAGAAGGCATCGAACGAGGAATTCCCATCGAGTAGATCGACGTTGACTCAAGATTTGCAATGTCAACTAAAACAATAACAAATATGAGGAAGCGCGTACCTCGAAGTTGGACGGCATAGCGTCCAAGTAGTCCTCCGTCGTACATTGAGAGAGGACAGAGCTTGTTGCATATCATCTCAGACTTAGATTCTGACATCACTGTTCTCGAGTGACCGAGTGAATAGGATGCTGACGGAGGACACCCTCCTACCTAAGTCATTGGGGAGCACCGCTCTAATTTCCTCGTATCACGAGAAAAAAGAGGGATCCATGTCTGCTACCACGCTGCGGATACCACTACCCGAGTGGAACCTTGACAAGGCAACTGCACACACGATAGTACCACTAATTCATGAGTGACAGTATGTGCAGATCCTGATATAACTGATGACCTGTCTCAACCACAAGCGAGTCCAGAGATCGCAAATTATGCAATAATGCAAAGATGCATAATGTATGATACTAATACCCATCAAGTAACCTCAAATGATATGTACTGATCTGAAACATAAATCATGATATATAAATAACCTACTAGGTATGTAAAAATGTAAAGTATCGATAAACATGTGTACTCTCCAGAATCAAAATATCAAACGTAGAGACTGTATGAAAAATAAATTCGAGCATGTCAAATGGATCAAGCAGTAAATACTAAACATGATAATCAAAGAGGCAGATAAAGTTAAATTCTAGTAACATCCATATAAAGAACCATGAATAGAAATCTAAAATATTTACAGAGATAAATCAGAAAGTACCTGTCTCGTAAACAACATGACAAAAAAGATCCAGGTCAAAAATCAAACCCAAGTATGCATGATACATCAACAAGTCTGAAAATAATTTCCAAAACCTCAGGAAACCTAATCAAAACCTCATTGCCTGTTGTGATGCTGGCGAGGACTTTCCCCAACACCAATCCTGGCCAAACCAAACCCACACTTTGTTGAGGACGAGGGAGAAGTTGCCAAGGAGTCAAAGGCGTCGAGAGTCCCTTGACGCAAGGGACCTTTGCAAAAATTGCCGGGAAGATGGGAAGAAGAATGGCGTCGATCAACAGGGGAGAAGAGGAGGTGATCGTTGGCCTTAGGAATCTTGATCACACCGAGAGGATGAGGAGAATGCGGCTGAAACTTGTGAAAGAGAAGTAAAACCGCAAGGGAGGAATCGGGGCGGAGAGGATTGCGTCGCGCGGAGAGAACTGCCGTAGAGAAAAAGGAATTGGCGTGCGTGTGAGAAAAAGAGAGAAAAAGAAAATGTATATGAGTGAGAAAGGCAGTTTTGTATTTTAGCACTCCAAATTTAATTTTTAACCATTGGGCTCTTTTTCAGTTTCATACTTAACAAGCTGAACCAGAAAAGACCCTGGCTGGAGAGGCACTCCCCCTTGAACCCACTGCTCATGGCTTAGGAGGAGCTACTTCAGTCCATCTCCTTGATAAGCAGCCCAATCCTAACAAACTAGAGAGATTACTGTAAATTAAAATACGCAGGCACTTAAGTAGATAGTAAAAAATATATGTAGCAGTCTGATAAGGAAAGAGCAGAGTTAGGAATAGTTATCCGGTTGAAGCGCCGGCATGCCGACTGTCCTTAGAGAATTGATTGCCGCCCTACGGTGCAAAGGCTCCCGGCAAAATCCTCCCAAGATCCGACAACCTCGCGACGTTCGTAGGTGCACTCCAAGACGAACGCTGCCTTCGGACACAACCTCTGATCGCACGAGAAGAAGCCTCAAGACTCGCAAAACCAGAACAGAAAGAAGAAGAGAAGAAAATCGAGAAGGAGATGATTCCGTAAGTCCGTTCTATTCCCCTTTTATAGATCCGAAGAGGCAGTCTATTGCCTCTCCGCCTGAGGAGTTGCGGCCACTCGAAGCGTCGCGGCCACGCGAAGTGTCGCGCCGTGACGCTTGATTCCTCAAAAAAATAAAAGGTAAAGGAATAAAATTAAAAAATAAACCAAATTGGTTTAGGAACCAAACCAAAATTGCAAAACCGAACCGCGCCACCCGCAAGCGCGAGGCCCACGGGCTGGGGATTTGCACCCCCCCTGCGCGCGATAATCGCGTGCGTCGCGCCCGGTTTATGGATTTCCGGCCCAGACCCCCTGAAACCACCTGGTTTGGGCTCAGCCCGCGCATGCGTGTAGGTCCCCTTAAGCTTTCTAAGCATAGTAGGAATGACTTGATATATAAGCATTCCAACTCTCTTGGCTTAGCAATGTGGGACTAAACACATACACCATCTTCTTCAATATATTTGAAATTCAACAAAAAATCAACAATCCCCCACAAATTTCAAATTATTTTGGTAACATAAGAAAAACAGGTCCTGAGGCTTTTTTGTAATGAGCTTTCAGTGAAAATACCTTCCGGTTTGAATTTTCACCTAAGTAAACCAATCTTATTCACACAGGTTTGAAGTGAACTAAGTCTTGAACTTAAACCTTTAATATGTGAAAATCAATTGGCAACAACTCATCACAGACGACGGTTGAATCCTTCTGGGTTGGTGCATTACGACCATGCCACCGAATCTTGTTTCATAAGTGTTAAGGAGAATTGCCCAGACCCCCCACACTGCGGCCTCACAGTTACACTTACATAGGTGAGTTCTCCAAGGATGTACTGCAAGCATCTTGTCATAAAGACCTCGAACTCATTAAGAGCCTTAAGCTCATCCTTACTAGCAGTCAAGCATCTATCCAGGGAAGAGACTTTTAGATTTATATCTCAATTAATTTATGCTAATGGTTCACCCTTATAGCTTGTTTATACCACATTGAACCTACTTCTTGGGATCTCCAATCAAATAGGTTGGGTTGCCGCTATAGATGAAACCAGAATAGGCCTCAGTCTCATTCCCTTACTGGATCTCTTGATTTTCTCAGAATCAAGTCCTTTTGTGAGTGCATCAGCAATATTATCTTTTAAACTTACAAAGTCCAATGACACCACTCCTAGAGACACTAGCTCACGAACAGACTTCAATCTTATTCGTACATGTCTCTTCTGTTTCTGGTTATACTTGGAGCTTCTAATCTGAGCTATTGTTGTTTGATTATCACAGTTCACTGAGATAGGAGGTATTGGCTTCATAATCAAGGGAATCTCAGTAAGAAGACCCTTAAGCCAATCAGCTTCAGTTACTGTGGTATCCAAAGCACACAATTCTGCCTCAGATGTAGAACGGGATATGATCGTCTGTTTAACAGACCTCCAAGCAACCGCACCGCCTCCAAGTGTAAAAACATAGCCAGTAACGCCTTTACACTCAGCAGTGTCAGCTATCCAGCTGACATCACTATATCCCTCCAGGACTGCAGGGAACCTCCCATAGCACAAGCCCAAGGATATAGTACCCTTTAGGTATCTGAGTACTCTGTCTAATGCATCCCAATGTGTTCTGTCCGGACAGCTGGTAAACCTGCTCAATTTAGTTATAGCAAACGAAATATCAGGTCTAGAACAATTTGCCAAATACATTAGACTACCAATTATTTGGGAATATCTTAATTGAGACACAGCCACGCCACTCTTATTCTTGTGGAGAGTCTTTGAAGGATCATAGGGTGTGACTACAGATTTTATGTGGCTATAGCCATATTTCTCTAACACTTTCTCAACATAGTGTGCCTGAGAAATTGCTATTCCATCAGTTGAGCGAGTCAACTTCAGCCCTAAAATCACATCAGCACAACCCATATCCTTCATATCAAACTTACCACTTAAGAGAGCCTTGGTCTCGTTAATAATTGAAAGGTTAGATCCAAAAAGTAAAATATCATCTACATATAAACATAAAATGATACATTTATCACCTTTCATTTTAGTATATACGCATTTATCAGAGTCATTAATTTCAAAGTCAAATGATAGCATAGCTCTATCAAATTTTTCGTGTCATTGCTTTCAAACCATAAAGAGATTTTACTAACTTACAGACTTTATTCTCACTTCTAGAAACTACATATCCCTCTGACTGGTCCATATATATCTCTTCTTCAAGATCTCCATTAAGAAATGTCGTTTTGACATCCATTTGATGGACTTCAAGATGATATATGGATGTCAGTGCTATCAATACTCGGATTGTAGTAATTCTAGTAACAGGGGAATAAGTGTCAAAAGTCAATCCCTTCTTTCTGTTTGAATCCCTTAGCAACCAGGCGGGCTTTGAACTTATCTACTGACCCATCAGGTTTTAACTTCCTCTTAAACACCCATTTACATCCAATGGTGGTGCAACCAGGAGGCAAATCTACTAACTCCCAAGTGGCATTAGAGATAATAGAGTCCATTTCATTTTTAATAGCTTCTTTCCAGTGCTTAGCTTCAGGAGAAGCCATAGCATCTCTATATGTCACAGGGCTACCTTCTATATTATAGGTGATAAATTCTTAGCCTAAATCCTTAGACACACGTTGCCTCTTGCTCCTTCTCAATTCTGTACACTCACTAGATTCATCTAATCTAGAGTGACTTGAGGAAGGTACACTCACTAAGGATAATGGGACCTCTATGGAGGCAGAGTCATCTCTAGTAGGAGTACTAGAAATAGACTGAGGTGTTCTAGTCTTCATAGGAAATATATCCTCAAAAAATGTAGCATCACAAAGTTCTACAATAGTATTTACATCTATTCCAGAAATTTCTGATTTAATAATCAGAAACCTATATGTAGAACTATTCTGAGCATAACCCAAGAAGACACCATCAACAGTCTTTAGACCAAGTTTTTTTCTTTTATGTTCAGGTACTAGTACTTTTGCAAGGCACCCCCACACTTTAAGGTATTTCAAACTTGTCCTTCGACCTTTCCAAAGTTCATATGGGCTTTTATCCCTTGATTTCATAGGTACTCTATTTAACACATGACAAGCAGTGTATAGAGCCTCCCCCCATAAGAAGTTGGGTAACCTAGAAATACCTAACATGGAATTAATCATATCTTCAAGGGTTCGGTTTTTGCGTTCTACTACACCATTAGATTGAGGACTATATGGAGCAGTGATCTCATGAATTATACCTGAATCTTGACAGAATTTTTGAAACAGGTTTGAGGTGAACTCTCCACCCCTATCAGACCTTATCCTCTTAATGGTTTGATTTGTTTGATTTTCAGCTTCAGATTTGAAGATCATAAATTTATCTAAAGCTTCATCTTTTGTTTTCAACAAATAAACATAGCAATAACGAGAGTAATCATCAATGAAGGTAATGAAATACCTTTTATGGTCTCTTGTTATTATACCGTTAAACTCACAACAGTCAGTATGAATTAATTCTAAAATATTAGAATTTCTATCAACTGATTTGAAGGGTTTACGCGGCTGTTTATATTGCACACAAACTTTATATTTTTTCTTATCATTTATGGCATGCTTAGGAATCATGTCAAGATTCATCATCCTTTTTATAGTTTGAAAATTAACATGTCCTAATCTATCATGCCACACATCATAAGACTCAATGTTATAAGAACAACCAATATCACTAATTTTATTTATAGTCGTATTTTCAACATTGAGTTTAAATAAACCTTCATTAAGGTAATCCTTTCCAATAAAGGTTCCTAAATGTAACAATACAACTTTATTACATTTGAAGTTTAGCTCATAACCAGCACGAACTAATTTTGACCCGCTAATCAAATTCCGTCAGACAGCTGGAACATGATGCACCTCATGCAGTGACAAGACCTTCCCTGAGGTAAACCTCAAGTCAACTCGTCCAATCCCTAACACTCTGGTTGCAAAATGATTCCCCATGGTTACGGAAGTGCCTTAAATTACCTGATAAGTTAGGAAGGCAGAACGATCAGCACAACAGTGCATATTAGCACCTGTATCAACTAACCACTCATTGAGTTGATAAATCAAATTTAGTTCGGGGTTAAAGGAAACAAACTCATTGCTGGTGCTAGTCACAACATTGACCTGTGCCTTGGTGTTGGGCACATTGTCTTGGTTCTTCTTCTTGTCCTTTCGCTCAAAACAGAATTTGGCAAAATGTCCAACTTGTCCACAAGCCCAGCACGACTTAGTCCCATGCTTCTTCTGAACCTTTGATTTGGGTTTCATTTTGTTCTTCATTTTTTGATTTTTGAACTTGTTCTTGTCAGAAGAGACCACCACATTTGCCTTTGGAGCAAATTCCGTAGGCATCCCCTTATCATCATTCTTATGTTGCTTCCGATGTTCGTCCTCGATATTTAAGGCAATCATTAAATCTTCAAGAGAGATTTTACCTCTCTTGTGTTTAAGTGTCATGCCAAAATCTTCCCAACTCGGAGGCAACTTTTCGATGATAGACAAGACTTGAAGTTTCTCGGGTATCAACATATCTCCCTCAGCAAGACCGTGAATCAAAATTTGAAATTCATGGGTCTGCTCAATGACAGATTTACCCTCAACCATTTTGAAGTTTAAGAACATTCCCACGGTGTACTTCTCTAAACCAGAGTCCTCGGAGTTATATTTTTTATCCAAAGATTTCCATAACTCTTTGGCCGAGGTTGTAGAGCAATACACATCAAATAGTGCGTCTGAGAGGGCAGATAGGATTCTCCCATGGCAGAGATAATCCCTCTGTTTAAACCTCTCGGTGGAAGCACTACGGGCAGGTTCTTCTTCATCAGGTGAAGGAGGATCCGATTCTATAACGGAGAAAAGCCCCAGCGTAGTAAGCTAAAACTTCATCCGTTGCTGCCAACGTTTGAAGTTTTGCCCGGAAAACCTCTCGGGTTTGGCGCTAGCCTCATCAGACCCCGACGTTCTAATATTTAACATGTCTACTTAGGTACAATCAATTCTCTAAGATTGTAAATTAAAATACGCAGGCACTTAAGTAGACAGTAAAAATATATGTAGCAGTCTGATAAGGAAAGAGCAGAGTTAGGAATAGTTATCCGGTTGAAGCGCCGGCGTGCCGACTGCCCTTAGAGAATTGATTGCCGCCCTACGGTACAAAGACTTCTGGCAAAATCCTCCCAAGATCCGACAAACTCGTGACGTTCGTAGGTGCACTCCAAGACGAACGCTGCCTTCGGACACAACCTCTGATCGCACGAGAAGAAGCCTCAAGACTCGCAAAACCAGAACAGAAAGAAGAAGAGAAGAAAATCGAGAAGGAGATGATTCCGTAAGTCCCTTCTATTCCCCCTTTTATAGATCCGAAGAGGCAGTCTATTGCCTCTCCACCTGAGGAGTTGCGGCCACTCGAAGCGTCGCGACCACGCGAAGTGTCGCGCCGTGCGACGCTTGATTCCTCAAAAAAATAGAAAAGGTAAAGGAATAAAATTAAAAAATAAAACAAATTGGTCTAGGAACCAAACCAAAATCTGCAAAATCGAACCGCGCCACCCGCAAGCGCGAGGCCCATGGGCTGGGGATTTGCACCCCCCCTGCGCGCGATAATCGCGTGCGTCGCACCCGGTTTATGGATTTCCGGCCCAGACCCCCTGAAACCACCTGGTTTGGGCTCAGCCCGTGCATGCGTGTAGGTCCCCTTAGGCTTTCTAAGCATAGTAGGAATGACGATATATAAAGCATTCCAACTCTCTTGGCTTAGCAATGTGGGACTAAACACATACACCATCTCCTTCAATATATTTGAAATTCAACAAAAAATCAACAATTACCACCTGTTAGGAGGATGACTACGCGATAAATGTTGTTCGTTGGGAATATTCTAAAGGAAGAGTTACCCTGGCTCGACCACTACATTGTCATCCAGAGGAACACCTTTTCCATTCGAAAATGCAACTTTACTAAATTAATACTCCGAGGGAGTCAAGTATTGAGTCTTTCTTACTACTCTTATCGAATCCACCAAGCCATGGTTTGATACACTCAAGACGTGATCCATACAGTCCTTTGACAACTCCACAGAATTATTCCTACATCACTTTTCTAGCTCGAAGAGGTACTTACCTAGCTACTCCCCTTAGCCTCTTTAACTTCAAATATAAATTACAGGATTCCCTGCACGCTTATATCCAGAGGTTCACTGAAGCAAATTTGGACATTTCTTTTGTCACGCCCCGAGACCATTGGAGTCACTGATCCAATATAAAATCGGACAGCATCTCCCCTGTCCGATGGATAATTTACACATACACACAGGCACACGGAGATATAAAATGGCCTCAGGCCACAAAGCAGGTATATATAAAACATAAGATAATGAAACACCACAATACTGAAACATAGAACTCACCTGGGCTGCCCCCAAGGCAGGCGCATAGCAAATCCACAAACACAAAGTCCAACAAAGGACTCAAAAATACAACAGCGCAAGAAATAAATCCAATACAAACCCACGGTATATGAAAAATGAATACAACGCATAAAGAATGCTATCAAAAAGGAAACGAACGCGGATGCACCCAACAACGGAGTCGTAGGGACCAGGATCGACAACTGGGCTGCTCCTGCGAGCTATCAACCTGAAAACAAAAATATTACGACAAGTGGTGAGTCCAAGTGGACTCTGCGGGTATATAGAAAGATATGCATGACAGAAACGTAGCTAAATCAGCTATACAGAAACAACATGATACAGTCTCCATAATAATATCAGAAGTATGCATAACTGAAGTAATAAAGGACTGTACATACCAAAAATCAGTCTATCATGATCATAATAGGACTCGTACCATACGAGCAAGTGCAAGGTCAACAACCCATACCAAAAGTACATCCTGTATATGTATGTCAAATAAGTGCAGCAAGTAAATGCAACAAACACAATCAATGCACAAATGCATCATATGCACATGATGCAATGTCATGGTCACCCCCTAACACCAGTCAAGCCACCGAGACAGGCGATACTGTGTCGACCGAGTGGGTAGAGCTGTGACACTGTTCGCACTCTGCCATCACTGCTCCTGAGTGACCGAGTGGACAGGATGCTGGTGGAGCTATCGCTCCTCCCCATGTATATATGGGGGTCGGGAGATATCTCTCTCATCTTCTCTGGTCTATGGGAAGAGAAGGGATCCCTGCCTGCTACCACGCTCCGAAACCACTACCCCTGAGCGGACGAGCGGAGCAATACAGAGCAAATGCACACACCCAGCGATATCCACTAACCCATGAGTGGTCGTGTGTGCATATCATATGCCGAAAGACGATAGGCCCAACCACAAGGGAGTCGTTGATTGCCGGCATGCAACAGTGCAGGTATGGTGCATGACTAACACATGCAACCCATACCAGGTCATCGACACATAACTCAACCTATCATGCACAGGTCGTATGTATGCATCATAACTCAATCAATCATATATCCAGACACACGTGCAAGTATGACTAGAATCAACCAATACAACCATACAATGGTATACTAATCCCTATCCACATACTCATGCTCATACCAATGCTATACAAAATCAGATAACAATAAACGAGACTGTATAGAAGAAAATTTAGATCATATCTAAGGTCAAGCATAAGTATCAAACAGGATAACAAAACGGTAGCAGATAAAGGTCAATATCAGCCTACTGCATAAATAACACTAGCCATGTATAATGATAAAGTGGATCTACAGATATAAGTAAGAAGTACCCGCCTCCAAGAGTAGAAATCTGTATCAAAAGCAGAAAGAACCACCCGCCAATAATAAGCAGCAATAAATCCAAGTCAAGTCCTTGTATCAAGGACATGTTTAATTAGCTATTTACAGAAAGATAATTACCATCTAATTAAATCCCTAAACCATGTTAGGGTTTACCCAATTGTCCCCGTTCATTTAATTACATCTGATTAAATGGAAAGGTCCTTAATTACCCCCATGTAATTAGGGTTTAGGTTTATTTCCAATTCAACCTCATCAAGATTAGGTTATTAGGTTTGAATCCTTTATTACTGATTATTCCCTAATTAAACCAAATTATCACAATCAGGTTCAACTTAGGCTTAATCTATACCTAACCCAACCCAAAACACAGATCCACATCCAACCATCAAATTCAAAATAGTTTCTCAAACCTGGGCCTGATGAAGCTGTGCAAGTGTGGAGCTCAATTAGATGGAGCCCGAAATCCCAACAAACCCGAATAGAACTCACTACAGCTACTCCATCACAGGGCAATAAACAGAGCTAACAAGTAAAGAAAGGGATCTCCTTACCTGAGCCCAAGCAGGTCTCCACAGCAAGAGCTCCCGATCACACAGGAAAAAGGCACACCCCAACCAGGATCAAGTGCCCAAGTTTCAACAGCAAATCCAAGAAGAAGGAGTTGCTACAACAAACCAAATCACACTCTAATTCCCTGATCCCTCACTAATTATAGATTTCTAACCGAGACTACATAGAAATCTTTTACAACCAAAACAATACCTGCATGACCACATGCAGAATTCCCAAAGTGGCAATCCTCCTCCTTCAATTGGCGAAGAGCAACCGTATTGGCCTAGTTGAGAACCGGAGGAGGAGCGCTGAAACGCGACTGCTGGCTCCAACCGACAAGGGCGATCCACGATCTATCGACTGGGAGGCTCTCCAAGGAAAATGGAAGAGATCAGAGTGTTGTCGATCACCTGAGAAGAAGCCACAATCGTGGTTGACGTCGAGCGGTTGATACGGCTAGGGCACGTTGAAGGAGAAGAGAAGAGAAAGGGTGAAGTGATCAGCCGTGAATGGTCGGCCGAATAGGGTTTAGTTCAAGGTATATAAGAGAGGGATCATTTTGCACTTTAGTCTAACACTTTTGTCAAATCGCAAGGCTGCCCCTGGTTTTAAACTTAATTAGGTGTTAGTCCTTGTAACTGTTTGTTTTTTTACATTTTGGTCCCTAAATTTGTGTCCAAGGACTCGGAAACCATGGAACCTACCTGGTAACCCTCCGAAAATTTCTGGAACCTGCTCAAAAGTGTCGGATTTAACATCTTTGGCTGTACTTGAGATTCTGATAGGCATCTTCACTCATGGGTTGAAGGAGGGACATTTCTTTCACTCCTTGTCGAAGAAGCTATTGTGTGATTATGATGAACTTCTCGCCCGAGCTAAGAAGTATATCAATATGGAGGAAGCCCAAAGAGCCCAACAAGAATCAAGGGGAGCCTGATTAGCTGAGGTTCCTGAAAGTCGTCTCGAACCTCGACCCCTCCCATGGCTGACCCAAGCGTGCGACCCTCCTTTTCTTACCCCCTTATGGATACATAAGGAAAGAACGATGCAAATTTGTGAAGAACATCAACTTTTAAGGAGACCATTTGACTTTAATCAAGGTCTGAGATAACCTTAAACTGATGTTTATTGTGCTTTCCATCATGAATATGAGCACACTAGTAATAGCTGTCGTGGTTTAGAAAATGAATTGGAATGCATCTTGGTGCTTAGCCCCCAAGTGATGGCCTTACTTATGACTCTCATCCCGTATCAACCTCGACCTCGACCTCGACCTCGACCCCTCCCATGGCCGATCCAACCATGCTACTCTCCTTTTCCTACCCCCTTATGAATACATAAGGAAAGGGCGATGCAGATTTGTGAAAAACATCACCTTTTAAGGAGACTGTTCGGCTTTGATCAAGGTCTGAGACAACCTCACACTGATGCTTATTGTGTTTTCCACCTTCCCATGCAAAATCTACCCGCACTCATGCCGCAACCTGAAGCTCCCTTAGACAATCAACTAGTTCGAGGAATCACCAATATAATTTTTGGCGGGTCCACGGATGGTAGGGGTGTAGTCAAGATTTAAAATTAACTGGTGTTGATCACCAGCGTTAGTGTTCCAGCGACGATAGTCATGGGCGAGTCAAGACAACAGGATGGAGTTGACATTGTTTGCGGCAGGGAGAGCATCGACTACAAAACAATCAATGGGGATAGTAGTGAATGTGGTGTGGTGATGGTCAGGGACGAAAGTAGCCATGGTGGGATTGGGGGCAGCGGCTGTGGCAATGGTTGTGTAGATATAGCCCGCTAATAGAGAGAAGGGATGCCACAAGTGTCTTGTCAAATCACGATCGGACATCTGCGAGGAGGGACAAGGAAGGTGGCGGCGTCAGTTGCTCGTGCAGTAGATAGAGCAGTGCACATGGGGAGGTGAAGTCGCAATGGAGAGGTGAAGCAGTTGTGAAATAAGGGGGAACTTAGGTTTAATTACATTTTTTAGAAAACAACCATGCAATAGGGAGAACTAAGGGCTGAAATAAAATTACGATGAGGTAATATGGGCTGAAATAAAATTATGATAGGGCTGAAATAAAATTTTAATTATAATTTTTTTTAAAAACAATGAGTAGGGCTGGGCCCACCCTAGCCCAAGGGTGGCTCTACCCCTAGTAGATGGTGACTTTAATCATGCTTGAAAGAGGTATTGTTGAGAGGAATGCTTATCCATTGGTGAGCCATGTATGCAAGGTTTCAGACTAGAGGATTTGGAAGGTATTTTGATTTTGGACATTGATGCCTTAGTCATCCAAGCTACAATTTGCTAATTTTGAGGTAGCTCGGTCTTCATCGATGCTAGCAGTTCAATCAACTGATTATGGGTTTGGTCGACCAAATACATATGGTAAGCATTGAGCAACAGACAAAATTCTAATGTTCAGTCGACCAATAAGGAGAGCTGGTTGATCAATAAGCCAGATTTCATGAAAGATTAGCCCCCGTGATTATCTCCTTCGTGTTGGCCCTAGGACGGGTTGGCGGGGGCGCTGGGGGCGAGCGATTCGCCTTTTTTGCCACCAAGATTTCACGAAAGATACGATTTAGGCAAATTGTGAACCTGGTCCTCGAACTCGGGCAATTTCAGGAGATCGGTCGACCAGAAAGATGTTTGGTCGACCAGATGAAAAGTTTATAAAAGAAGCCTTGAGGTTTGAGGTTGAGCAATCAATTCTCTCATCGATCCATCTCTCTTTTGTTGCTCTGTTCATGTAACTTGTCGATATTATTTATTACTTGCATTTACATAAAAATGATAGTAGTGTGTTATTATCGCCCTCATCAGCTATATGTTTTCCTCCTTCGAAAGTTTTTTCGAAGAGTAGAAATTAGTGATTTGTCCATTCAGAATTAGTTTAAGGGATTAGGAGTCTTGGAGTAGCAGTCGTTAGACTATGAATCAAGTAATCGAATGTGTCTTTGTTTTATTATTATTTCTGCTATGCATCTCTCTTTTGGTTTTGGAAAAAGAAAAAAAAAATTCAAATGAGCAATATTCATTCCCCCCCCCCCCCCCTCCTATCGTTCTTATTGATCCTACACAAAGGTCAATCTCATGACTAGCCGTGGGATCAAGTACTTCTCTCCGGTCCCGATACAAATGTCATTTTTCTTTACTAGTTACAGGATCGAGTATCTCTCCCTGGATTAGACAAAAAAATCATTCTTATTACTAGCAGCGGAGAGAAGCACTTCTCCCCAATCCCAATATAAAATTCGTTCTCATTTCTGGTTGCAAGGTCGCGTCCTTTACTTAGGTCCAGTTGCGAAGGCTCCCCTTATTTAAGGATTCAAATGTTTCTTCCCCAAGCGGGTCTATATGGGATGACAATAGGGGGAAATCAATCATAAATTTCTTCTATCTTCAAAATACCCATGGAGAGCCCACACAATCGGATCTAATCGCGTATGACATACTAAATACAAATCTTTTCCTTCACTTTTTAATTTATCGGACTTCATTCAACTTCGTTCTTTACTCCAACTTAGAGGGGAGACATGTGATGCTGCCCAGATAAACCCCACCAAGCCGTGGCCCTTTCCGAACCTACTATACTCAATCAACCTCCCTTTCTGCCTAAACCCAACTAGTCTCTCGACTCAATCAGACTCTGTTTCCACCAAAGGTGGCACAGTCAGCTTTGGGCCGAGCGGCCACATATGAGACTTGCTGTATCAAAGTTAAGCTGAGTTGGCTCTTCTGGAATGCTCACTTCTAACCTCCTCTGATTCAGTCTGGGTCAGTATTCACCAATGGTCCCCCTTTGAGAAAGGAACATAGGACTGACAACCAGACAAAACTAGCGGTGCAAACCAATTGATATCGCTATGGAGAAGAAGGCTCACTCATGTGGTCGGTCAATGAGCGACACTTCAAGCGCATGATTCGGTCAATGAGCGACACTTCAAGCGCATGATCGTCCACTTTGTCCATCCCGAGCTAGTGTGGCAACTGACATGGATCCTCTTCAACCGAGCCTTTATAAAATTTCACGCAAGTAAGTGAAGGTATAATTTTCCGAACACTTACATAGGCTACTTCTTTCTATCTTTGCCATATAAGATTCTCATGCTCTCATTTGTCCCTCACTAATTTACTCATTTGACTGTCAGAGGGACAACGCAGCTGGCCCCCAACTAACGCTCATTGATCTTCATGTCTCATCTCAAGGAGCATATCTTAAAAACGTCAACAAAACAGAGGTAAGAAGGGGCCCAACCTGGGCCCCTACAGGTCAAGGCGTCTGCCTCATCAACAGCACCACCGCCGACACTTGTACTGAAAGGCCCAAAACTCGGTTCACATCGTTCGTCTAATAATGAACAAAAGATATTTGATCAATGGTATTGGATCTCAGATTTCACTACAAAATTTTCACAAAATAGCTGAAAACTTCTATTATATATTATTGTTCATCGTTCCATTTATTTTGATCTTAATATTTTTATCGTTTGAATTTGATCTCGAAGCGGTTTTTGACCACATGAATTTTTGTTGATTAAATTGATTATCAATAATCTAACCATTAAAGTTCGTTTTTGTGCTAGTTGACCGGACCTAATTGGTGTGTTTCTCAAAAACCATCAATTTAATTATTTATTATCAATTGAATCGATGGTTTGTTTACCGTAGCTTATGTTGGCCACTCATTAAATATCAAAATTCCCACACATTTAAATGTTTAGTTAAACGGACGGACAAGATGATACCTAAATAAATTGTAATTTTCTAAATGGTGGACATAAAATCTAGCTTAGATCCTCTGGTCTGCATTTTTGCGGACCAGGGGATGGTCCACTCCTAATTGCGGCCGGATCGTGATCACGATCCGACCGTAATTTGTTACAATCGCTTCTAGGGTTCACCGTGCTTCCCAGGTTATAGTTTGGGTTCGGGCGGATGGTCGAAGGCCACCCGAAGGTCTCGATGAAAGATTTAGGGTTTGGGGTTTAGGGTTTAGGATTTAGAATTTAGGGTTTAGGTCGTCGGGTGGCCTCCGGCCATCCGTTCGAACCAAAATTATAACCTAGGGTGCACGATGAACCCTAGAAGAGATTGCAACAAATTATGACCGGATCACGATCGAGATCGGCCGCAATTGGGAGTGGACCATCCCCTGGTTTGCAAAAATGCAGACCAGGTGATCTGCTCCCCATAAAATCGGTCAGAAAACAAGCTTTTGGCCCTTGCTGTGCTCTTTCACCGATAAAAATCGAACCTTAACATATTATATGTTCCGGAAGCGAACGATGAGGATGATGAATCATCAAAGCCTAGCCGACGATGACAATCACAACAAAAAAAATCCCCAATTAGCGACAGACTAATTATGTCGTTATTCCGTCTCTAAATAGTAATAGCGACGGAATAGCAACGGAAAGAACGCCGTCGGCTGTTGCGTCGTTGTAGGCGAGAATAGCGACGGAATTTGTACGGGACATGTACGAGACTAATAGCGACGGAACCAGGGGTGACATGTACGAGACTAATAGCGACGGAATTAAAAACTCTCGTCGCTATTTTATCATAATCAGCGACGAAAAGTCAAATATCTATCGCTATTTGCCACGGATATCATAAATATTCGTCGCTATTAGTGACAAAATAGTCAATATTCTGTCACTAATTATTTAGAAAAGATCTGTTGTTAATTAATTTCTATAATTTTCTCAACAGCCCATATTTACATTCAATACATACAAATATATTCAAATAACAACACAACAGATATCGAAATAAAACATATATAAAATAATAGTATTCATATTCAAACACATACAATACATACATACAAAATACATATTCAAACACATGTATCAAATACATATTCAAAATACATATCCAAACACATCATATTCATATCTAAATATATATATCAAATTCATATCTAAAAATTAGTAGTGAATACATACATGAACATGAAGTGTAATAGAAGATAGACACGTGTAAACTAGATTAAAAGAAACAACATTCCTGCATAAAAAACAAGAAATGATATAAATAAAAGTGAAATACAATGATAAAATAATATTAGTGAAAACATAACTAGTTATCGTAACTGATAGAAAATATAAATAATATTGAATGATATATAAAATATCCAATATACACACATTTTAACTAAACCAATGTTTGAATTCAACTTTGATAATGTAAAATTTGTAAACGAAAATGAACAAATAAGAAATATTTAGTGATGCATATAATAACAAACCAGATGCTAGTGTTAATCGCGTAGGGCGGAGGCTTTTCCTCCTTCGTCATCATCCTCGTGGGTTGAACCCTAATGGCTGGTCATCAACGTCGATTCCTTCCGGAAACAATATGCATGAATATTAGAGGCCTTTTGGAGGATTCATGAATGACTTTTCAATAATGTATGTATGTCATTTATTATCGATTCACGTATTTATTGATATATATTCTCTATAAATATCCTATGTATCCATCTATTCAATAATAAAAAGAAAGAGAAAAAAAAATTAACTTTAGTTGTTATAGTTTTTATGCTCTCCA